>APFE030595999.1:14546-25759 GCA_000404065.3 Pinus taeda
ATTGTGGTGGAGGGTAAGTTGCTTATCATTGTACTGTATGTAGATGATTTGATTCTAATGGGTGATGAGTTGTTGATACTTTCATGCAAGGATGATCTTGCTAAGGAGTTTGAGATGAAGGACTTGGGCCTCCTTCACTATTTCCTAGGATTGGAAATATGGCAGCGCAATGGTGGACTGTTTATTTCTTAGGGTAAGTATCCTCGGGAGATAATGGAGAAGTTCAACATGCATGGCTGCAAACCTGTTGATACTCCTCTTCCTGGAGGTTTGAGGAAGGAGGATGCCACTTCGGGAGAAGAAGTGGATGCCACTGTTTATCGACAGTTGGTGGGGTCACTGATGTATTTGGTCAATACACGACCTGATATATGCTATGCAGTTAACCAGCTTTCACAAGCTATGGTTAAGCCTATCAAGCTCTTTTGGAAGGCGAGCAAGCATGTATTGCGTTATTTGAGAGGCACATCGGGATATGGATTGTGGTACAGACAGGAGGATGAGGTGAAGCTATGTGGCTTTACAGATGCAAATTGGGTAGGGAGCCCAATGGACAGAAAGAGCACATCAGGATGGGTCTTCAGTATTGGATTGACAACAGTTTCTTAGTACAGCAGGAAGCAGAGATCTGTGGCACTCAGTTCAGCAAAGGCCGAGTATATGGCAGCAAGTTTGGCTACATGCGAGGCTATATGGATGAGGAAGACTCTGGTTGGTTTGTTCGGTTCTCACTTGGATCCTACTGTGATTTACTGTGATAAATAGAGTTGCATTAAACTCTCGGCTAATCCTGAATTTCATGATAGATCTAAACACATTGACATCAGGTACCATCATATCAGAGATTGTGCGCAGCGGAGGATCATGTTACTTTCATACATTCCAACGGAGGATCAGGATGCTGATATTCTGACGAAGGCTCCCACCAGGAGCAAATTCGAATACCACCGAGGCAGGATAGGGGTTGCTGATAATCCATATCTTGTCGAGAGGGAGTCTTGAGATTGCAACAAGATGATGGAGCTTAGTGAAAAGAGCCGCCT
The DNA here is from genome assembly GCA_000404065.3 of Pinus taeda. Taxonomy (NCBI): domain Eukaryota; kingdom Viridiplantae; phylum Streptophyta; class Pinopsida; order Pinales; family Pinaceae; genus Pinus; species Pinus taeda. The sequence continues at coordinate 15,590 of APFE030595999.1, forward strand.
TCACTAAGTGGGCCCGCAGGCAAATTATGGCGCAAAGTCTATTTTTAGACTATGTCTATTTTTAGACATATGGATTATGTCTATGAGTTGCAGGATGTTGTTTATGGATGATTGGTCAAGTTGGCAAAAATAGATGGACTTCTATTTTTAGACAACAGCGGTGACACTGTCCAGTCTAATTATAGAGCAGTCAAATATTATTAGCTTATAATAATATTTAGACTATAAACTTTATCTTATTCTTTTGGAGCACTTCAGTTTGAGCTACAGATGTGCCACATGCAGCTGTCAGAAGGAAATACGTTTTCTTTGTGGGTCAGTTGAGTTGTTGCATGCATGACTTCAGTTAGAACTCAATCAATTGAGTTTGGTGGAGTTTATTGTGGAGTTGATGGAGTTGTGTTCAGTTTGACTTGGTTAAACTAGTTGTAATTAGTCTAACTGCAAATAGACTAATGATGAGTTGTTAAACTAATTATTAACTCATAATGCAACTAAAGAATACATCAGTTAACTCAGTTGCATGTCAGTGCATGTTCAGTTCAGCAGGGACAGGTGTTAGAGGATCATATTGCCATCAGTTGTGACTATAGTTGTGCATGACGATTTGCACAATCAATGGGATTGAGTTATGCCAATGAGAATTGGCCAATACCAAGTGATTATAGCCTCTTCTCACGTGATTCCCAGTGTGAGTGATTCTTTTGAGGTAAATACGAGTTTGGTTCAACCATTCTAATCCATTCTTGAGCAGGTATTGAGCAGTGGAGGTAGGCATGTAGTGGAATAGATTTGGAGATCATATCTGAGCTGTATTGTGTCTAACAGGTGGAGATAGTGCTGGATACTTGTGAGAAGTATTGACTATTGTAATTTTACATGTTCTCAATCATTAATATACAGATAGTGTACAATTTTCAAAACAGGGGTTAGAAAATTGGCGGATGGCGAGAACGCGCGCAGGCGTTTTTAAGTTTTAGGGTTTCCTGACAGGCAGCCTGCGGCGACAGAGCTCCTGCTCTGCATATTCAGAACAGATTCACCGTTGTCAGCTCTCCAGGACGTAAGCAGATTAGGCGGCTCCAATGATTCCCCCACAGGGGGATGGGGCAGTCCTTAAGCCCGATGATGGACGCCAGCAAGGACCTGAAGGTAATGCAAATCCAGATTCAGCCAACCAAGAAAAATCCGCATCGGAACCACTGACAGAAGCAGATCTTCAAGGCTCAAATGAACAACAAAAGGTTAGTTCATCCACCTGTAAACCTGTAGCCACTCATAGGCCAGAAGTTGAACTGCCTAGTGAAAGAATAAATGGAAGAATACAATACATGCATGATCATGCCCTAATAGGAAAATTTCTGGGCTTCTGGCCAAATGAAAGAGCTCTAAGAGGTTGGATAAACCATAAATGGAAGCCCAAGGGAGAAATAACCCTTCTCCTAGGACCCAAAGGTTTCTTTACAGCTATCTTCAACTGCTTGGAAGATAGAAATAGGGTATTTGACGGAGGGCCTTATTTTTTCAACTCAGCTGGGCTCTATCTTAGACAATGGGCAGCACGCTTCAACCCAGATAATGAAGACCTCAGCTATGCACCGGTATGGATCCGTCTCTACTCTTTGCCATGGGAATATTGGGATGAAGATTTCCTAAAGTCCATTGGATCAATGATAGGAGATTTCATAAAAGTTGCTGAAGAAACCAAAACGGTGAAACCCACCACATATGTCTCATACGCTCGGATCTGTGTTTACATGGATCTAAAGCAACCTTTGCCGGACACTGTCAGACTTTTCCATGAGGACCATGATTGGATCCAAGTGATTGATTATGAACAAGTACCATTTCGATGCAGAAAATGTCATACGATTGGCCATTTATTCCGGGATTGTCCCCTGAATAAGCAAGAAGCAACACCTCTGAATCCAGAATCTCAGCAACAGAATGGCTTCACCAAAGTGACCAACCGCAAGCGAAGCAACAGGAAGATGAATGCTCCTCCAAAACCCCCACCAGGGGAGAACCATAACCCTTCCACCAGCAATAGTTTTGAAGCGCTAGCAAAAATGACATCGCCAGATGAACTCAGCAAGGAAAAGACTACTCACGAAACAACAGCGCTGGAGAAATCTAGCCAGTCTCAGCAAAGTGGAAAAAGTCCACAGATCTCTGATCCTGGAAGCAGCCCAGATATGGATATCGACAAACCTCTGCAGAGTAAAAACAAAGGGAAGGAGGCTGAAGACCATGAGCAAGAAACTCAACCCATGGAAGATGATAGTGAAACATTTGATATAGGGCAACTGGATCTCATTGGAATGGAACAAGCTTGCAAATCGGGGAATTTTGAAAAAATCCCAGAAACACAAGTTGACAACTTGGTGGAATTATTAAGCAAGGCACAAAAGAAGTACTCCCTTGGAATACAAACTGGAAGCAAATGGGATGGAAAATTTGCTTTTAAAGACAATAAAAAAAGAGGCAGGAAAACAGAGTTGGAAAGAACTATCAAGCTTGGAGCATCTTTAGTGGGGTCTGGCAGATACGCCAAACTCACTAAATACTTCAACACCAACTTCAACCCTTCCCAATGAAGGTAATCTCTTGGAACATAAGAGGGCTCAATAGCCCCAGGAAAAGTAAACTCCTTAAAAACTTGATCATGGAAGAACAACCAGCAATCCTTTTTCTCCAAGAAACTAAATGCTCTTTAACCTTCATAGAAAGAGCACCGGCTAAAGCATGGGCGGGAAGCCAAGTAACAGCAGTGGAAGCACAAGGAGCCTCAGGAGGTCTTGCAATTCTTTGGGATGCTAGAAAGATTCAGTTAACTAATATTCATGCTCATAAAAGCTTCATCCAGGCCTGTTTTCATCTCATAGGTACCAACATCCATGGACATTTAACGAATGTCTATTTCCCCCAAGAAACGCAGCAGAAAGCAGATATTCTAAATTCAATAGCCAAGCTCAATCGGAACAGAGTACATCCGTTGTGGGTTACCGGAGGTGACTTTAACATGATAGCTAACTCAGAAGAAAAGATTGGAGGTCGCTATAGACCCAACAAAGACGGCACACTTCTAAAGGACTACATTCAGAGCAACTGGCTCATAGACCTTCCTACAGCTAATGGCCTTTATACTTGGACGAACAAAAGGATAATTCCCATGCAGATTGCGTCACGTCTGGACAGGTTCCTGATCTCTGACAATGCTATCCATGTGGGAGGTGAATTCACAGCACACATCATTCCTTTTTCAGGTTCCGATCATTGGCCCATTGAAATGAATTGGAAGAAACCAGGCAACAACAGCAGAAAACCTTTCAGATTTGAAGCATTCTGGCTTTCGCATCCCGAATTCAAGGATTTCATAACTACAACCTGGCAAAACAGCAACCCCACAGAGCAATCCAAAATGGCCAGATTTCAAAAGAAATTGAAGTTCTTAAAAGGAGAAATCAAGAAATGGAATACAAAAAATTTTGGCAACATATTTAAGGAGAAGGAAACGATCCTTCAGGATCTCAAATCCATCCAACAAAGACTAATTGTAGAAGGACGAACAGAGGAGCTGGCGCACAAGGAACAGGATCTTGAAAGTAAATTACAAGAACGAGAGCAACAAGAGGAAGTTCAGTGGAGACAAAAATCTCGCATCAGATGGCTGAAGGAAGGTGAGAAGAACACCAAGTTTTTCCATAGAACCACAGTGCAACGAAGAATGCACAATCAAATCTCTCAGGTTATAAACGCTCAAGGAGATAAACTGGAAATCCAGGAGGACATAGAAAAGGAATTCCTTAATTATTTCAAAGAAATGAGCCAAGAGCCAAATATCAACAGAGATGAAGCCATCAACAGCATATCCAGGAATATACCGCGCCTGGTGTCAGAGGATCAAAACAACCTGCTTATGAAACCCATCAGTCTTCAGGAGGTGGAATCCGCTGCAAAATCTTTAAAAGCTGGTAAAGCTCCAGGTCCAGATGGCTTCTCTTCAAACTTCTTTCATTACTTCTGGGAACTAATTAAATGGGAAGTCTGGCAAGTGGTCGAAGAGTCTCGAAGCCTTAGATGGATGTATCCAGGTCTCAATGCCACCTTTATAGCCTTAATCCCTAAATCGGAAAACTCCAACACCCCAGACAAATTCAGGCCCATTGCTTTATGCAATATTATCTACAAGATTGTCTCTAAAGTGGTGGCTGTAAGACTTAAACCAATACTGCCAGGTATCATCTCCCCGGAGCAATCAGGGTATGTTGAAGGACGACAAATTACTGATGGAATAATTCTTTCACATGAAATCATACACTCTCTTAAGATCGAAAAAAAACCAGGTATGCTTCTAAAAATCGATCTTTCAAAAGCTTTTGACAGCATTAGCTGGGTATACATGGAAAAAATCTTAAATGCTTTTGGTTTTGCTTATCCTTGGATCCGATGGATAATGAATATGGTCTCTTCCTCCTTCTTCTCCATTCTGATAAATGGGATTCCCTCTGCCACTTTCCGCCTCTCTCGAGGATTGAGGCAAGGTGATCCCCTGTCGCCCTTCTTGTTTATTATTATGGCAGAAGGATTGGGTAGAAGCCTCAAAGCTGCTCTTCATTCTGATGCTCTCAAAGGCATCTCTCTCCATGGTGCCCCCACTGTTTCTCATCAGCAATTCGTAGATGATAATATGATCTTTGGCCACCCCTCTGTCCAAGAAGCCAGAGCCCTCAATTCTCTGCTCAACGCCTTCTCCTCTGCTTCTGGGGCTTGCATTAATAGGATCAAGTCTCAGATCTTCTTTTTTAATACCCACCCGACCACTCAACGATCCATAGCGCGCATCCTGGGCTTCTCCATTGCTTCCTTACCTTCCACTTACCTTGGCGCCCCTCTCATTGAGTCAGCTAGGAAACATTCCTCCTGGTCAATTCTCTTGGAAAAGCTGGAAAATAGGCTTCTGCTCTGGACTCACCGCTCCCTAAACATGGCAAGCAGACTAGTGCTCATTAAAGCCGTTTTACAATCCATGCCTCTTTACTTGTTTTCCATTCTGGCAGCGCCAAAGTGGGTTCTAAAAGCCATCAAGAAGCTGCAGCGCAACTTCCTGTGGGGCAGCTCTGGTCACAAAAGGAAATGGGCGTTAATAAAATGGGAAAAAGCATGCCTCCCTAAGAAAGTGGGAGGAATTGGCCTCAGAGATCCTGAACACAGCAATGCGATCATGGGAGCAAAAATTTGGTGGAAATGGCTAGCGTTCCCAGAAACATTATGGGCAAAATTCTGGACAGCCAAATATACCAGTAATCTACCTCTTGAGGAACGGATAAGAATGACAGAAACTAGCAAAGGTTCAATCATATGGGGTTCTGCAATCATGCACAGACATCTAATTCAAAGTCATAGTTTCTGGGAAGTGAAGGACAGAAGCATTGCGCGTTTTTGGATGGATTCTTGGCAACAATCCCCAAGCCTCGCCAACGTTATTCATGGAATCCCTGAGCACCAATTGCACCAACAGGAAAAGGTAAATCTTTTTTGGCAGGAAAATGGAAACTCAGATCATAGGATTTGGAGAAAAACCCAAGAGATGATCCCTCACAGTACAGAAGATGCCCAACACTCCCTTGCTGAAGAGCTCCAAAAGAGACAAATCCTTAAATCTACTGAGCAGGACAAATTAAGATGGGGTTATGAAGAGAAAGGAACCTACACGACCAAAGAAGCTTATCACATTATTATCAAAGGTCAGCTCATCAAAGACAAACTTTGGGAAAAAATATGGAACCCCCTGATCTGGCCAAAAATATCTACATTCCTCTGGCTACTCTCCCACAACAGGATACTCACTTGGGACAATCTCAGAAAAAGAAAATTCGAAGGACCCTCTATATGCTTCAACTGTAAATTGGAGGAGGAAACAGCTGTACATCTTATGCAATTATGCCCTCTTAGCAGGCATATGTGGGAGAAAGTCACCTTTCGCTGCCAAAAGGAAGGACGCGAGATAGGAAATTTAAATAATACTTTACGAAACTGGCCTCAGAACCCGTTTCAAAGCTGCATCCTAAACTCTCTATGGCAAATAATTCCTGGAATTATTATGTGGAATATCTGGAAAGAGAGAAACCGCAGAATCTTCAAAGACCACTCAATGGATGTGCAACAAGTCTGGCAGACCATAGTCATGAACATACAGGAAACTCTATCAATCAAAAACTGGTCTCAGGAGGACTTCCCTTCCACCATCAAGGAACAGGCAATCTGGGACAATTGGCAAATTCATCTAAGCTCAACCAACTTCCCTGCAAGGAATAGCAATAAACAGAAAGATATTCCCTCTCACTGGTCACCTCCACCTCCCAATTCCTTTCTGCTAAACTTTGATGGGGCTTCCAAGGGCAATCCGGGAGCTACAGGATATGGGGGAGTTATCAGAGATCACACTGGACAGGTGCTTAAAGTCTTCTTTGGCTCCATTGGCTGGAATACCAACAACGTTGCAGAACTCGAAGGATTATGGCAAGGTCTCAACATTGCTCAAAAGGATAACTTCTTCCCCCTAATTGTAGAGGGAGACTCTCAAATCTTAATCAACATGGCAATTAAGATTCAACAAGGCACCGAGGCTCAGAAGATCAGCAGAAGCTGGAGGATGGTAGCAAGGTTGGAGCTTCTACAAACCTGGATTAGGTTCAACAAAGCTGCAACATTCAATCACATCAGACGAGAAGGAAATAAATTAGCAGATTTCTTAGCTAACATAGGAGCAGAACGAGGAAAAAATCATTTTGAAGGATCCCTCCAAGGTATTGTACCAAGGAACGCATGGTACACCTTCCAGGAAATCTCAAAAAAAGATGTTCAGAGGCAGGTTCCAGACCACCCGGATGCGGGTGCCATAGTTTGACATGCAGCGTATTAATTCCCCACGCCCAAGCCACATGGCTTCACGCTTCCGCCAGGTGGTGGCCATGAGCTCTGTTTGCGTTTTGGGTTATAGTACAGGCAGTAGCATTAAAAGGCCTTTAAGGCAGGCGGGTTACCGAGGCTCTGCGGTCAGAAATTTCATCATGGCGCCTCCTTATCTCTGTTCAGGCAAGCGTTCTGGTTCTATTTCTAACCCTGCGACTGCCCAAGGAACTGCTCAGAGCATGCCTGCAGACGGAATCCCCTTCCGCGTCGCCATTTCATGCCCTGTGGTTAGAATTGTGAGCTTCACTCAGACGAATGTGCAGGGGAACTGCGGCAGCTGCAGAATTGGGGGCAGGTATATTTCTGTAAATTCTTGTTTGCTCAGTCATGTCAAGCTCCCTTCGCCTTTCATGGCTCCTCGCGGTGGTTACAAGTCGCCCCGCAGGGGAGGGCACTCTAGCCAATCCAGTGGCACGAAACAGAAAACTCCGCCCAATCCGAGAAGGATTTCTCCATTAGCCTGCGCTTCGCCTCCCTCTGGTGCCTCTGCGCCTTCCGGGGATTTGGACAATGTTGTCCAAATAGCTTCTCTTCGCTATCGTCGTCGGACCAACAAACCTGTTATTCGTGCCTGCATTACAGTCATCTTCGATGAGGAAGATGAGGTAGATGACAGTAGCAACCAGGCTACAGGGGAGAAAACGCCCACCACCTCTGATACTTCGTCCAAAGCTCAGGACACCTCCTACATCCCTGAGGTTCAGAGTCGCATGGAGGATGACAGCATAGATTTTCCCTCGGCCGAGCAGGCAGAAGCTGCCAAAGAGCTTCGCAGTCTCAAGCGCAAAGCTCTCATGGCCTCGGTTGAAGGCTCAATGAAAACGCAGATGGATTCTACTGGCAGTGGCATGCGTATTGCAGAAGAGGAAGACTCGCTGGACTACAAACTCTACCTCAAACTTCCGCCTGGCTATGACCGAATTGAAGACGTTCCTGCTGGTGTCGAAGTCTCTTGGGAGCCCGACCCAATCCAGGCAGCTGAAGAAAGGAAGCAACGAGCTTTAGCACGCGAGGCTGAAGCGAAAAAGGGCAGCAGCAAATGACCACAAGTCTCTCTGGGGCAAGCCGATACTCAGGCAATTCGCCTCTTTTTTGCATTTTTTTGTTCAGTCCTAGTTCTCTTATGCGTCGCAACGTTGTAAACTTGGTCTCTGTTCTATGGGTTGATAGTCTGTTCAAGTCTTGTGTTTTCGGTCCAGGTTGGACAACTCCTGTTCCAAACCTCTCTTTTTGAAATTTTGTGTTTCTGGCTCTTTCACGCAGCAATCTCTGATGTAATGACAATTTCTTGACAGAGAGCTGTTTCACGGCTCTCAGAGGTGTATACCTCTTGTACATAATTTTTCTCTTTTAATACAATAGTTCAGTCTTTACTTAGCAAAAAAAAAATATACAGATAGTGTGGGGTTTTCAGCTGTAAGCTTTCCCCGGGTTACATACTATGTTAATGTGTGCATGCTCTTGATGTTTTATTGTTATTAATGTTGCTATATTGATGATCAACGTAGAGGAGCTTATGTATTGTGTATGTATTCCGCAATAGTACATGATCAGGATAATCTCCATTGAATATGTGTTTATTATTCAAAATTTTACACTGAATGCACCTCCAAACCGGTTAAACACATACCCACTTCTAGATCTTCTCTGATCCAGATCTCCAACCCAGTCTGCATCAACAAAGTCATGAATACCCAACACTCTGTTCAATCCTGGTCTTCCTTGGTAGCACAAACCATAATCACTAGTGCCACGCAAATACCTAAAAACCCGCTTCACTACTGTCTAGTGATCCTTCCCTAGTTTTGACATAAACTTGCTCAATACTCCCACTGCATTTGCAATGTCTGGTCTAGTACAGACCATCGCATACATCAGGCTACTGACTACACTTACATATGGAACACAGGACATGTCCTCTTCCTCTTCTTATGTTTCGGGACACTGTTCAGCAGATAACCTCACACCTACAGGAATAGGAACCTTCACTGATTTACTGTCCTGCACATTAAACCTCTGCAGTATTGTCTTGACATACTTCCTCTAGTTTAGCTAGACCTTCCTCTTTGCCCGGTCTCTTATAGTTTCCATGCCCAAAATATAGTTTGTAGCACCAATATCTTTCATGTCGAATTTGGAGGACAATTGGGTCTTCAAATCTTGGATAATTTCTTTGTCATCTCCAACTAGCAACATATCATCCACATACAAGACCAGATAAATAACACGATCACCATTTAATTTAAAATACACATAGTGATTTGATTTTCTTCTGGTGAAGCCAAGTCCCTGCATAAATGTATCAAATTTATGATTTCACATCCTTGGTAACTATTTAACCCATACAGAGACTTATTTAATCTGCATACTAGTTCTTTCTTACCCTTCACCGCAAAGCCTTCAGGTTGCTTCATGTAGATCTCCTCTTCTAGATCCCTGTGAAGAAACGTTGTCTTCACATCCGTCTGTTCTACCTCAAAATCAAAAGTAGCAACAACAAATAAAAGTAATCTAATAGAAGTTACCTTGGCAACAGGAGAAAAATATCACCAAAATCAATTCCCGACACCTGGGAATAACCTTTTGCTACCAACCGAGCTTTTTATTTCTCCACCTTTCCTTCTACATTTGTCTTCTTCTTGAACACCCATTTGCTGCTAATGGGTTTCCTTCCAGCTGGCAAATCCACCAGATCCCAAGCCTCATTTTTGTGCAAAGATGCCATTTCATCAATCATGGCCTCTTTCTAGAGTTTTTCGCCTCTGAATCTACTGCTTCCTTCATACTTCTGGGATCATCATCAGTAATAGATAAAGCAAAATTTGAACAGAAAGGAAATGGTCTATACCTTTCTAGCTACCTTCATTCTCGAACTAATCTTCTTACACTCGGAGTTTTTGGCTCTTCATCTTCTGATTCCTCCTCTGCTGTAGGGTCTAATTCTTTCTCCTTTAGTTCAAATTGTATCTTCTTAGGTTCCTTTGGTTGGACTTCATGTTTAATAACATATTTCACCTCTCTGAACACCACATCTTGGTTGTACACAACCTTCCTTGTTGTTGGGTTACAAAGCTTATAACTCTTTAAACCATCCTTATACCCAATAAAGATGTGCTTTTCAGATTTACTATCCAACTTGGTTCGTTTCTCCTTTGGAACATGTACATATGCATCACATCCAAATACCCTCAGAAG
>APFE030596001.1:0-14222 GCA_000404065.3 Pinus taeda
TCTTACGTGGTCCACTCCTAGTAGTCGTTTTCGTCACTCCGGGAGCGATTTTTATAACCTGGGAGCGGTCGGGATTGATCACTCCCTGACCGCTCCCGGGTTATAAAAATCGCTTCTGGAGCAACAGGAGCGACGCTCCCTGCTTCGCTCCAGAAATAGGCAGGGAGCGCAATTTTTTTACGAGAGCGCGCTCCCGAACCGCTCTTGCCTAGAGCGTGGATTGGGAGAGGGATTGTGGGGGGGGGAGGCGCTCCCCCGCAACACTGTTTTCTGTAAAAGGAGGATTTGAGAATATGTAGAAGGTTGATTTATTGGAGGAATATGAGATTTTATTACTATATCATCTAGTTTCTTAGGAATTTATTCCTCATTTTCTTCTTCAAATATTAATAGAGAATATTCATGAAGTACTCTTCCCGACTTAAGATGTATTATTAAGATCAAGAGGGGCAATCATATGGGTTTGGAAATTTTGGGGCTCAACATTGTAAGCAGGTTGAGCTACTTTATTGCTGGGGTTTGGAAATGGTTGTGCAGGTAGTTGGGTAGGTCTTTGTGGAGATTGTGTTGGTGGTAATTGAAGAGGTTGGTTATAAGTCAACTATGGTTGTGGGTTTAATTATGTAGGAGGTTAGTATGATTGTTAATATTGTTGATATTGAGGATATGATGGGTAATACTATTAATGTTATTGAGGATTACTACCCCAATGTGCTCATCACCAACCTTATTGCTAATGTTTACTTTGAACTTGAGGTGGCCATGGTTTCTATTGATTTTTCAAGTGAAATATAGATAACCACAATTTTCTTCTATAGATAATTGCTTTAAATGAAATTATTCTTACTTTAGTACATTCCAAATCATTAAGCAATTATACTTCAGAAAATTTCAACTATAAATGCAGTAGGGTACAAATTCTTGATGCAAATGAATCCCATGGATCAGGTAGACTGTTAAGAGCTATAGTCACAAGTTCTATTTCTTCAATGCTTTCTCCAATAGCGTGAAGTTGATCTCTCAATTGAGAGATCCTCATGAAGTAGGAAGCCACCGTATCATCTCTAGTTATTTTAACATCATGAAGTTGGTTCCTCAAGCTCATTTTCTGACCAATGTTGTTGGTGGTATACAATCCTACTAGGGCATCATAAATATTCTTTGAAGTTTCCAATCCTAAAACATATGGAATCAAGTGGTCTCTAATGGATTCAACAAGAATCCTCTTAGATGTGATTTCAAACTTCTTGTTCCTTGCTTTTACTTCATTATCCTGTGGTTCAATAACCTTTCCTTTCACATAATCCATAACATTATTCTCTTCAAGAATGAGATCAATCCTTGTCTTCCAAGCCATAAAATTTGTAGCACCTTCCAACTTATTATCTACCTTAGTATATGAACCCATGGAAAAAGATATAGTCACAAATTATATTGCGAAAGTAGGTGTCTTCAAGAGTGATCTCAATGCACTTCCCTTCACCAAAGCTTTCATAACATGTTGATTTTTCAAGTGCAATATAGACAAGAATTTTTTATTCTACAAATAATTACTTCCATTGATATTATTCTTACTTTAACACATTCTATATCATTAAGCAATTATAATTTAGAAAATTTCAAAAATAAATGCAGTAGGGCAATAAAGATCACAGTAGAATAAATGTGCACAAGGGAGATAAAAACTTTTACCCTGGGAAAACCCAACCTCAAGAAAAACCAAACAATCTTTTCTTAAGAGAAATTGTCTAATTCAACAAATGTACAATATGAATATCCCTATCAAACTTGGTCTAATTAATCAAACAAATCATATAGGTCAAACCTAGTCAATAGAGAGAGATTTTTAGTCTTCTACAATAGCTAGTCAAATTTAGTCAAACAAGCTGAATTTTGACCCTTGTAACTTCTAGTCAATGCTGGTCAAATAGGAAGAATTTCAACCACTAGAACTTCCTCAGGAATTTCATTCAACTCCCTCATAATTTTCATCAACAACCTTAGTCAAAAAGAGCAACAAAAGGATCGGTAAATGCAGTTCAAATAACCCAAAAAAAACTCTATCAACATTGGTCAAAGCAAGTCAAACTTCTGGTCAACTTTTTTGATCTTATCTCTCTCTCCCCTTCGCATGCGAGGACAAAAAAACAAAAGAATAAATGGTCTAAATTGATGCCAAATGGAGGAGGTCAATTGATGTATTTATAGTAGTAAAAGTAAGTGTTATGTATCCAGATCAAAATAACCCAGAAACATAATAAAATATAGATCAACAATTAGATAATAAGCTACATTGAGGGGAAACCTCCCTTTACATCGCATAAATGAAAAATTCTTGGATGATTCAAATGACAAGACTTCCTTGGTATATATATGATTCTAAAGGGTCAAAATATAGTTAGGGCCTATATAACAATAATAATATAAGGGCACAAGAATAACAATAGTGGGTTTCTATGGGGAAAATAATAATAATATGGGGGCTAAACTAGTATTATAGGGACCTAAAATGCCCCTCTCCTTCAAAAATGTGTTGTCCTCAACACTTGAGTAGTTCTAGGTGCTTTTGTATAAAATACTCATCTTTCCATGTGGAATCTTCAGCAAGTAAGTTCTTCCACTTAATGAGATACTTTGAAATTAATCAATTCCATAACTACTAGATTCTTGTTTTTGTGATTGCTTAAAGCTCCAATATGATTATTTCTTCCTTGTCAAGTTTTGGAAATATAGTTTGAAATGGGATCTTGTCACCTATAACCTTCTTTAAGCATGAAACATGGAAAACTAGTTGTACTCGCGAAGATGCAGGTAGCTCCAATTTGTATGCCATAGTACCAATCTTTTGCAACACCTTATAAGGACCATAGTACTTGGATGATAATTTATTATCATTCTTAGATTGCTTGATGGATATTTGTTTGTATGGATGTAGCCAAAAAATACCTAATCGCCCACGTCAAAAATTCTTTCACTGCGATGCTAATCTGCGTATTATTTCATTCGATTTTGCGCCAGAGTTAGGTTACCCTTTAAGATTCAGAGAACTTGTTGTTGATGCTCGATGTGATATTCCATTACTTGAACCTTATAATTTTATCTTAAAGACTATGTGATGGATGGTGGATGATATCGATCAAGTGCCATGAATGGGGTCATTTTTTTTAGTATGAAAAGAAGTGTTATACCACTGTTTTTCCAGAGGAAACCACTTGACCCATTGTGTTTGTTTATCAAATACAAAGAAATGAAGACATTCTTCCAAATATTTGTTCACTACCTCAATGTTCCCATCAGATCGAGGATGATAAGATGATCTATGAGCTAATTGAGTACCAAGACAAGAAAACAATTTTGTCCAAAAAGTTCTAGTGAAAATGGGATCTCTGTCACTTACAATAATCTTTGGGTTTCCATGTAGATTTTCCATTAAGGGAATTTTGAGGTTTAAAATGGGCCTCCTAGGAAAAATGTACAACTAAAATAAAATTTATAAGAACTAATAAGATTCAAGATGATGATGTCAACCATGGGGGATGATTCACCATTTCTGGATTAAAAAAATAAAAAGTTTAAAAAATAATAAAATAGTAAAACTACTTTTTCAACTTATCTCCCTAAATTTTTACTCAAATTTTAAGCGGGATTACTCGTTGGATGCAACTTTTGATTCCTTATCCAAGGAGTACCCATGTTGCATACTTTTGATGGACCCCGCTACACAAAAAATAAGAAATACATGAAAAAACATGATTGTAATAATGTTTTTCATGTATTTCTCATTTTTCATGTAGAAAAGTTCATCGAAAGTATGCAACATGGGTACTCCTTGGATGAGAAATCAAATTTTGCATCCAACGAGAATTGTTGGTCAAAATTTGAGTAAACATATAGGGAGATAATTGAAAATGTGAGTTGAAAAATAGTTTTTTCTTTTTTTCTTTTTTTCCCTCTAAAATTTGACGATGTAATCTAATCTTATTTTATTATTCCCACTATTATTTTATAATTTCATTAGGAGGCCTATTTTAGACCTCAAAATTCCCCTAATGAACTGTTTCCACAAATGTAGTAGTGATTGTACTGGCTTTCAAAGGATGATATAGTGCACAAAAGTGTGCATACTTGGTAAGTCCATTAACTACCACCACGATGACACTTTTTCCTTCAAACTTGGGTAAACTTGTGATAACATCCATTGAGACCTCCTCCCAGCACTAAATTGGAATGAATAATGGTTGTAAAATACTTGGGGTTTTAATTTTCACAACTTTATTTTGTTGGAAAACCAAACATTCTGCCACAAACTTCTGAATATCAAATTTAAGGCCATCCCAAAAAAATTCCTTCTTGACCTTGTGGTAAGTTTTTAAAAATCTTGAGTGCCCTCCTATAGAATAGGTGTACAATTCCAAAAGGACATTTTGTTTGAGTTGGGACCTCTTACATATGTAAGTGATCTTTGTACCACAGTGAATCATTTTTCCAAACAAATGTATCAGAAGCACTAGGATCTTGTTTCAAATTTTAAATGAGTGTCCACACCTCTTCGGCATTCTTCTATTCATCCCTCTTTTCATTTATCCAAGCAGGTTGGATAATAGAAATGGCATAGAGCAATGCCTCTACATCCTCATCCATTTTTGAGAGTGCATCTACAACAACATTTTGCTTCACTATTTTGTAGATGATTTCAAAGTCATAACACAACATCTTTATGACCCATTTTTGTTGCTCTTCTAAAGATAATATTTGTTCTAAGAAGTATTTAGGACTATCATGATCTTTTTTTACCTTGAATTGTCTTCCCATTAGGTAAGGGCACCATTACTTCAGGGCATGTAGTATTTCCAACATTTCCTTCTCAGAAATAGGTTTTTGTTAAATACTTTCCCTTGATTGGATGACTTTCAAAAGAAATGGGTTTTCCTTCTTGCATTAAAACAACACCAATACCCTTTCTTGAGGCATCACATTCCACAATAAAGGTTTTTGTGAAGTCTCGTGTAGCTAAGACCGAAGCTCTTCACATATCCTCTTTAAGATGTTCAAAGGCCTTAGTTGCTTATGGAGTTCAAAAAAATGCATCTTTATTCAGTAATGTTGTTAGAGGTGTTGCCAGTTTCCCATAATTATTAACAAACTTGCAATAACACCCTATCAACCCGAGAAACCATTGAAGATTCCTTCAGGTTGTGGGGATTTTCCATTCATTGATGGCTTTAATTTTGTTAGGGTCTACCTTAACACCCTCATGAGATACAATATGACCCAAATATTCCACTTCTTGTACCCCAAAGAAACATTTGGAGGGTTTTGCATACGATTGTTTCTCCTCCAATAGTTTGAGCACCATGTCAACATGTTGAACATGATCTTTTCAAGACTTGTTGTAGATTAGTAAATCATCAAAAAATACTAACACAAATTTTCTATGGAAGGGTTTGAAAGTGTGATTCATCAAATCTTAAAATTTTGAAGGAGCATTAATAAGGCCAAAAGGCATAACCAAAAAATCATAATGACCTTCGTGCGTCCCAAATGCATTTTTAAGAATGTATTTTGTCTTCATTCTAATTTGATGATATCTTGAATCAAGATCTAACTTGGTGAAGTAAATTGCTCCATGTAGTTAATCCAACAATTCATTAATGACAAGAATGGGAAATTTATCTTTAATAGTGAGCTTGTTGAGCTCTCTATAATCCATACACATACATCATGATCCTTCCTTCTTGTGCACCAATACTACTGGAGAAGAGAAAGAACTTTGGCTAGGTTGAATTATACCCGCCTTTAGCATTTATGCAACCATACGTTCAATTTCTCTATTTTTGGCATAGGGATATTTGTAAGTTTTGATGTTTGGAGGAACACTTCTTGGAATCAAGTGAATAACGTGATCATGATCGCGTATAGGTGGGAGACATTTGGGAGTATCAAATATACTGGAATGATTGTTAATGACTCTTTGGAGATCTGGAGAAATGGATGACTTAGGTGTTTGAACATCCAGTGACCATAATTGTATAGTTACCTCTCATTTTTCCTTCTTAAAAATATTTTTCATGCCATTGAAGCTTATTATCTTCCTAGGTTTCCCTGCAATACCCCTTAAGTCAATTTCCTTTGCTTCCTAGAAAAAGTTCAAGAAAATTTCTTGAAAATTAAAGTTATCATCGCCAAATATTGTAACCATAGACTCTTAATACAACATCAGCACCACCCATTGGAATGGAAAGCATTGGACTATTAAATACATATTTCCCCATGGTTAGATTCATATTATGGCACTTCCTTAAGCAATTTATAGTTCCTCCATTTGCAAATACCACTTGACACTTTGGTGTTGGATATAGAAAGCAATTTAAATCCTTGGCTATCTTACAGTGTAATAAAATTATGTGTACTACTTGAATCAATCAATATTATTGCCTATTTATTCTTGATATATCCTTATATATTGAGCCTTTTAGGAGTGGTAATTCCTGCCAATGCATCACATGGTATGGTCAGATTCATTTCTTCTATTTCAACTCTTGGGGTTGGTTCCTTGTATATATCTTATTCTTTCGATATTTCTTGTTCCTTTTCTTCCTTCTCTTCACAATCTATGTAAAATAATTTATTCTCAGCACACTTATGACCTTTAGTGTATTTTCTATCATAACTATAACAAATCTCGCTCTTTTTTCCTCCAATTGTTGTGGTGTCAACCTTGTAGGTTGTGGAAGGCTAGCATCGACAACACTTCCATATTTATAGTTGTTAGTGGTCGACCTCCTTGTTGCCATAATTTTTCTTTCAACTTTTCTTGCCACCCTTAATGCATTCTCCAATGACTTAGGTTCCCAAAGGAGAAGCTCATGTTGGATGTTATCCTTTAATGTCCCTATGAAGAGACCAATCAAATGCTTCTTTGGAATATCAATTACCTTGACATTCAATCTTTCGAAGTCCTCAATATGATCCCGAACTAGACCCTTTTGTTTGAGATTTATCAATTAGCTAAAGAAGGTATTTCTCTTTGTATCCTCACAATGTGCTATTATTCCTCCGTAAAAATAGTCCAAGTGACAAGTGATTTACGAGAACAAAACCATCGATACCACACAAACTAATTGGGTTCTAAATATAAATATTAATGCATACCTTTTGTGTGTGTTGGACATCGTGTAGATCAAAGAACTGCTCCATCTATAGTATCCATGTTATTGAATCCTTGCCATCAAACTTCCTCATATCGATCTTTGGAATATAGTCAGTCTTCAACCCAAAGTTGGAGTCTCTAAAACCATGATTCACGTTCCTTTTGTTTTTGTCATGAGTTTCAAGGAATACCTTGTCACCATTAGGAATTCTTTCTTGTAGCAACTTTTTCAAACCTTCCTTCAAACCTTCCATGTCTACTTTTAAACCTTAAATGTCCCCTTTTATTTCATCTTTGTTTTCTCTTTGTGAGAGAAAAATTTGTTGCACTTGGTCCCGTAATTTTGATATATCATGTTGCATTTCTTCCTCCTCATGTATCATAGTAGAGCCTTATGAGGGCTTGAATGATGTAGCATTTTTTTGTTTGAGAGGCATTTTGGAACCAATTAATGATATTTATGCTCCACTATTCCCTTTTAATCACTTCAAATGATATTTCAAACAAAATTTATGCAAGTTTAAAACTACACACCTTTTAAGAGCTTTATTTGAGCTTGTTTTTCTAACTGACCTTGAAACTATCATGTATTTGTGATTTTGGCCTCCCAAGGCCTGAAATTGTGTCCTAAGGTATATCTCTGTATCTCATTTCCAATCCCACCAGTTAGATTGAAATTTGATTCTTCAAGATAAATTTATGCCAAATCTCCCACAATGACCTGATTATGGACTCGTTTAGCAAAGAAAAATTGTATGGGATGCCACATGCCACTGTTTAAACCTTTGGCCCTGAAACTCCCACCCGAACAACTAAATCCCGTAAAATTTCATTCAATTTTCACGGAATTCAAATATGATTCTCAGAGAGAAAGTTATGGTGTATTTCCCTAGGACACCTATTTGAGACTAAATTCTATAGCATACAAAAACTCTAACTTCCTTGGACCATATCTTCGAAAATAGAGTGAACCAAGGTCTGGAATTGTAACCAAATGTTAATAAATATTTCACCTCCATGGGGTAGCGAATTCACAATCTGAAGCTTCACATAAAAAATTTTATAGCAAAAATTCCACAATGGTTTGCTTGAAGTAGAAAAACCCTTGAATCAAGAGATTTGATACCAAATGTTATGTATTCATATCAAACTAGCACAGAAACACAAGAAAAGATATATCAACGACTAAATAATAATCCACTTCAAGGGAGAAACCTCCCTTTACATCACATAAATGAACAATTCTTGGATGATTCAAATGACATGGCCTCCTTGGTATATATATGAGTATAAATAATCAAAATATAATTAGGGCCTACATAACAATAATACTATAAGGGGACAAAAATAACAATAGTGGGTTTCTATAGGGAAAACAATAAAAATATGGGGTTACACCAGTATTATAAGAACCTAACAGTAAAATGGTTTTGGCCAAGGGTCAAACCCATTCAACTAGTGGGGTCAACATGTCCTCCTACAACCAACATGAACTCAAGACAAAAAAATTATGTCTTTCGAATACTGACCTCAGCTGCAAAATTTCAACAGTTTCCAAGGTAAGGGTGTATTCCAATTAATTTGTGGATATTATTGATAGACAAGAAATTGTTGAGTAGGATCTTGCATAGTACATCGTTGTTGCACTTGTTAAGGTCTTCTTGGTGCTAAAAATAAAATTTCTTATGAGGCTTCATTTTCTCCATTATCCTCTTGATCAACTACTTTAAGTCCTGATAGAGATGGGAAATCCTTTGTTGCATGTGGTTTTTTACAAATGACACAAATTTCGATGTTATCCAAAGGGCATCCTTTCAAAGGATACTATTTTCTACATTTAGGACAAAATATGGATATTACACCATTTTCTGCCTTTTGTTTGTTTTCAACCCTTAGCATATCAATTTGTTCACTTAAATTTCCAAGAATATCAGTTTTATTTATTTTTAATAAGTGACCAAGTTCAAATCTACTTACCATGCCAAATGCATATTTACTTACTCTAGCCATAATTGAGTCTCGAGGACCTTTACCCTATTTACCTCTTCCTCACGATATATGTTTCTATAATTCACATCTTTTTGCAAAAGTAATATGAGATACATCTCCTCTACCCATCAAATTCATAGATCAATCTATTCATTTCTATTCCCTTAGAGCAAAAAAGTTTTGAAAGTGTCAAATATTAATTTATGCTGCTTTGCTCTCTTAACCATGTAGATAATTCTTTCTAGGAAATCTTCATTATTTTCATCCTTGTTTTGACTCATTTTAATGATTTCTTCCTTAAGATCACATTCAATGCAATAATATTTATATTTTTCTAAAAATAGATGTTTCATTACATTTGTTGAAGGAAATGTAGCTAGGTTCAGTCTTCACAAATGTACTTTTGATATTTGTATTTATCCAAGAAAAGAAATATTATTTTTATGATATATGTCAATGAGTTTCTTTCTCATTGAAGTAGGTATATAACATGTTAAAGTGCTATAGGTAAGTCAAAATATCAAAATAATTATGTTAAATACATTGAAGGAATGTTATATTGTGTATAAGGTTCAAAGAAGTTACCTCCAAGCAAAGTCAAAGTCTCCTCCTTGCAACAACATCCTTCAAGCAGCAAAATGATGATTAAATATGTCAAGTCGGTCTACTGTCCTCGAGCCAGCCTCAAGTCGACCTAAAGGAAGGACAATCCTCTATATATAGAGGTTGTCCACTCTAAATAGAACACAATCATATCTCTGAAATTAGTGAAGAAAAGGAGGAAGAAAAGGGTGAACGAAGGACAAGAAAATATCTCCAAGTGCATCGAAGAAGAAGGGTATACAACCGAGCTTAAAGAATATTGTTTCTAGGGCTAGCTACAACATGTGAGAAAAGGAGGTCTGCCTCTGTGGTTATGACAGCAAGAACTCACAGTTGATATACTTCACCATTTGGGGCTAGTAAACTAGGCCTATAAGGCCTCCCAATCTAGCAAAGAATAAGGGCACTCAAGCGAAGGAGAAAAGAGTCTATAACATAAAGAAAACCACCACACGAGAAATTAGGGCTGCAGGACAGTCATACTAAGTCTGTACCTACATCTCAAGGAAGAAGCTCATTTGATTAAGAGAAGGAAGGCATAATATTATGTGAAAGAGTTCACTAAGGATCAAGGAAAAATATCTCTTCTAGAGCTAAGAATAACAAGGTCTATCACCAGTTTCTGAAAAAAGTAGGAGGACGAAGTGACAGGAGAAGGAGGATGAAGTGCCAGGAAACAAAGTGCAGGAAGAAGGAAGGACTTGACTTGTGCTTGGAGGATATTCTTGTCAAGGGTCTAGGGTTTGGCAGTGATCAATATGAAGCTTCAATAAGAGAAGCTTACTAAAGGGTTTTCCTCTCAAGAGAAGAGAGGTTTTGGCCCTGGCAGAGAGCCAACAGTTGTATTCTTGTGTTTATGTTTTTGGTAGCAATTTGATGAAACACACACACTAATAATAATAAGAAGATCAAGCTAAGATAATTGTAAAAGTGCTTCACAAATTGTTATCAAGTCAAGACGAATCACACTACACCTGATTTCCCTAGATTCTTCAACATGGTATCAGAGCTAAGGTGACACATCAAGGAGAAGGGAAACTCAAGAACACTCATCAAGGAATGCATCTACAAGATTGAAGCATAAAACCAAATCTACTCAAGGAAAAGAAGGCCTACCATATATCATTCATCAAGGAATAAAGCAAGAAGAAGAGCCTTACAGAAAGGCACCTACAAAGAAGAACAAATCAAGAAGAGACCTACACCACAAGCCAAGCCATCAAGTCTTCAAGGAGAAAGCAAATCCACTACATCTCAAAATATATAAAGTAAGTATATGTCCCCTTCTAAATATACATCAATGTCTTTTTGCAAGGAAAGAAACAAATTGGTAGGTACCAATAACTTTATTGCATGGAAGAAGAGGATTGATTTACTTTTCAAGGAGAATGAACTCCTAGAACATGTCAAACGGAATATCACTATCCATGCTAAGGAAAACACTCAAGTCGTAGCCAAGTATAATAAGGATGAGACAAGATCTCAAAGTATTCTAATAGAATCAATAAAAGACTCTATCATTCCTTATGTCTCCAAATTTGAAACATCAAAAGAAATTTATGATAAGTTAGTAGAGCTATTCCCGATATCCACAACCGGAGAAGTGATATCTATAAGAAATGAGTTGTACAAAATGAATATATCAAAGGAAGGAATAACTCCCTACTTCATGAAGATCTCTGAGATGAGGGATGAACTTCAAGAGCTTGAGGAAGTCATGTCTAACAGAGAAATGACAATTGTAGTACTCAATGCTCTACCTGAGGATTGGGGCAACTTCACATCAACCATATATGCCAAGAAGGAAGCAACCACACTTAGTGAAATGTGGTCTCTATGAAATACAAATGAAACCAGACTTAATGCAAAGGAAGATGATGGATCAAAGGAGCAAGAATTTTCTACCATGTCCAAGAAAAGGGGAAAATTTGGCAAATTTGGTCCACAAAGAACAAACAACAAAGACTTGTCCAAAATCCAATGTTATGGATGCCAAGAGTATGGACACTACAAAGGAATTGTCCTAATCTTAAGAAGGAAAACAACAACAAGAGAAAGAGGGAATAAGCTCACATGACTCAAGAGGTGAAAGAAGAAGAAAATAAGCAAAAGTAGGAATACCCTCCATATCTCTACTATGAATAAGTCAAACTCTTTACTTCAAGTCTTCTTTCAAGGTTTTGAGTAGAATACGAGCATGTAGAAATTGCATGGCTAGAAACATCTTCTAGAATCTAGAAGCATGTAGTACATAGAGTTCTAGATACTCATGTAGAAGTAGCATTTATAATGAGAACAAAAAACATGGTTAGAAATATCTTCTAGAATATAGGAGCATGGTAGATATAGCTCAAGATATTCATGTAGAAGGAGCATACCTAGTATAGAACCTCATCCACGATGAAATATAATTAACCATGATTAAGAATCTTATAAGACCTCCATCATCAAAAGGAAAGAAACATCTGTAGGGTAAGGGAATTAAAGATCCTATTATGGAATCTTCAAAATAAGATTCATGGCTAAGAAGCAGATGTCTCATTGGGAAATCCCATTCATGGGATTCAAGAAAAGGATGATGAGAAGGCAAGCCAAGATGAAGCAAGAAGGGCCACACCATGAATAATCAAATAAAGTCAATATTACCAAAGGAGAATCAAGATGAGGTATGTATGCATCAAATTTTAGTCATGTTATCATTTGTATATTATTGAGTCATGGGAATAGTACTATAACATGATCAAGTAGGAAATAATCTCTTTCACCAATGACATGATCGAAGGCATGTACTACAATGCAATGGAGGTCAACAAAAGAATATGCTCACATAAGAAGTATAAGATTGTTGACTAAGAAGCAAGAATTAATGCTGACTAGTCGAGGAAGCAAGCAATGAAGAAGTGCTCTCACAAGGAGCATAAGGTAGTTGACCAAACTATCCAAGAAGAAGAAAATGAAGAAAGAGATCAAACATGTAAAGAACACCATGATCACAAAGAATTAATATCTGACAAGATACTTTGAATATATCTCCCGAAAGAAGGCAAGACAACTCTGACAAAGGAAGGAAGGACCCTTGACACCTGTGAAGGCCTTAAAGATATGAAAGATGCAGATAACTGACTCTATTCTACAAAAATGTCGTGATGAAGAAGCCACCCAACATAAGAAAAAGCAATGTTGAAGCAATATCAAGATGAAGTCATGATGGGCTACTAGGTCAAAGCATATAAACAAGCAAGCATGACAAAGCATCCATGAGAAGAGTATTATGAAGCATGGATAGATGCCAAAGGAGTAGCCAGATGACAAGAAAATGTAAAGTATGACAAGAAAGCCACTTTCCACGAAGGAAGCAATGACATGACAAACTAGGAAGGAAAGTGATCGATGGATGGTGCCCTACCTAGAAGTAGTTCGAACAAACACTTCATGACATCAAAGAAAGGAAGGAGATCAAGCAAATGAAGGACCCACGAAGAAGAAGTTGTTGATGAATGAAAGAGTCCCTAGTTAAGAGGGAGATATGACTGTTCCCTAATCAAGAGGGAGTTTTGGATCACCCCTGATGATAAAGGAGTGACAATTGTGTTTTTCCATTTCATAGGTCATGAACTAGACCAGGTGTAACAACCATAAGTCTAGATGAAGGCCATGAATGGAAACGTAGACACAAGATAGACACAACATTCTTGTCTTCACTTGGGAAGAAAGAATGCGAGGATTGGGTAATCATCCGACATCCGATACTCTTTGAGGATGTGTAGGGCATCCAAGACAAGGGTAGGCAAGAGGACTGATATTTTTTGAGGGCTAGGAACTCAATACAAGAATAGTCATAGAAGGTCATACTCAGTGAACACCTGGGTGGGTATGTACCTTGAGAGACAATGACTAAGGTGGCCATAAGTCATTGGTCTCACCAACATTGTGCTCTGATCTATTGAGAGATAGAGCTGTTAGTCAAGGCCTTGATGTGGAAACAATGTTGGTTATTATGATACTATAACAAATGGATTGCAAATCCGGTTTCTCTTATGTGAATTCCTCAAGATTGAAACATTATAACCAAACACCTTGTAATGTTGTATGAATACCTCCCTAGTTAAGAGCGAGTTTTGAAGGAAATGTAACTAGGTTCGTTCTTCATAAAATGTACTTTTGATATTTGTATTTATCTAAGAAAAGAAATATTATTTTTATGATATATGTCAATGAGTTTCTTGCTCATTGAAGTAGGTCTGTCACATGCTAAAGTGCTATAGGTAAGTCAAAATGTAAAAATAATTGAGTTAAAGACCTTAAAGGAATGTTACATTGTGTATAAGAGTCAAAGAAGTTACCTCCAAGCAAAGTCAAAGTCTCCTCCTTGCAATGACATCCTTCAAGCAACAAAATGATGATTAAATATGTCAAGTCGGCCTACTGTCCTCTAGTTGGCCTCAAGTAGGCCTAAAGGAGGGACAATCATATATATATA
>APFE030596001.1:23216-42987 GCA_000404065.3 Pinus taeda
ATAATTAATAATTGATTTGAATTACTTCTAATGTAATTATTTCTCTCACATTAATTCAACAAGTTAAAAAAATTCTTGACTAAAAACTAGTCGTTATTGTTAAAATAATATTATTATCTTAACGGCTAATTCTCAAACTTGATGCATCTCATTGTTATTTAATCTTATTGATTCTGGAACTTGATGCATCTCACTGCTATTTAATCCTATTGATAAATTGTTTTTTTTTACCTTGCTCTTGAAGTTCCATCTCATTGTTATTTAATCCTATTGATAGATCGTTATTATCCTAACAACTAATTTTGAAACTTGATGCATCTCACCGCTATTTAATCCTATAATCCTATTGATAGATTGCTTTTTTTTACAGTGCCCCTGATGATGAATGTCATTATTAAGTTCGAAAAGTGAACCATCAAATATTGTTGATGTGATTTATCCTAAAAGCTAACTACAAAAATAAATATAGATCACAAAAGTCTCAAACTAATTATTAAAATTAGTTAGGATCATATTTAATCACGGTCACATCAATTTTTAACATAGTTGGATATTTTTTGGTGTCTCTTCCCAATGAGTATGACTTTCAAACCTTAACCACTTTACAAAGTAAAACATGAAAATAATATTTAATCCACTTTTATATACATAAACACATTTATAAATATAATATTTTAATTGTATTTTAACTTAATTTTATAATTAAATATAATTATAAAAAATAAACATGAGAATAGGTATTTTAATCCACTTTTATATACAAAACATATTTATAAATACATATTTAAATGGTATTATTAACTGTATATTTTATAATTATATAACTATAAAAATAAACCTGAGAATAGTATTTAATCGCACTTTTAATAATAATAATAACATATTTATAATATAATATTTTAATTGTATTTTAGACTTTTATTTTATATTAATATAGCTATTTCCTTATAGCAGAAGGTGTAGTTTATATTGGAATTAAGCTCGAGGAATTTTATTTTTTGATAAATAAAAAATTGTTTGGACTATCCAAATACAAATATTTTTGGTCTAAGTCACAATCAAATGGATTAGATTAAGGGTTTGACAAATAAAAAGTCACAATTTTCTGTTTTAAAAACAAGAATCACAAATTAAAGAAAGAAAGAAAGAAAACTATTTTAACATCCACGAGGCTAAAGATAGCCTATGGGACAGATTGCTTCTTCATTTGCTTGATGTATTTGACTCTTTTTCTATGAAGCCTCACAATAAATGCTCCCAGCATACCCCACTAAATAGATCATCCCAAGAGCTAGCTACCAACATATTTGCATAACTTCCCCTGTTGTCTTTGAAGGCCTCACATTCTAAAATGAAATGCTTTTTTGTTTACACTTTTCCGTAAGAACAAAAAATGCATACTCTTTCCTCCCACACTTCTTTTGGCCTTTCCAGCGCCCTGTTTGACAACAAAGTTGATGAGAATTAGTCCTTAACTGAGCAATAATATTTTGGTTCTCCAAGAGATATTGGCTTCTATGTAGGCTTTTGGTTGATGACTATGAGTGGGATTAAACACTTCAATATAATACCTTTCTTTCTTCCTAGCTCCTTATCCCAAGTATGCTTGTGGAACTTATCCATAACAAAAACTTTTATCTCTTTGCTATTTATGGGACACATGTTCAAGCAAATACCCCATTTACTAAACCATTTGTTATTTTGTTGCATCCAAGTCTTTTTTCTATTGCACAATATGTCATTAAAGACAACCTTAGGCCATCTACCCTCTTCCATTTGCTCAATTTTTTTTAAATACCTTATGACCCGCACCATAGCAATTTTTCACTAGGAGCAACCCCTATTTCACTTAACATGATAGCATAAGGAACTGCACTTTTAATCTTGAATTTGTTTGTAATCAAACGCTTCTGAACTTTCTCAATTTGTTTCCACTGCATGTCAGATGTACTGTTGGCCCATATTTCACAACCATAGAGGATCAACAAAATCACTAGAATCCCAAAAAGAGTTTGAATGGTTTTCTAATCCCATAACTCTGTGTCTCTACACCTATTTTGAAAAGCATAAAATGCTTTCCAACCCCCCAAAGTTATTTTCTTTCTACACCCATCCCAGCTCAGATTTTTTTTGAAGTCAATTCTGAGGTATTTGTAATCCGCAACTTCTTCCAACATGTTGCCTTCAAAGTAGAACTTATGCTCATTATGTTTTTTTAAAGAGAAAACCACTACTTTTGTTTTGTTGATATTGACTTGCATCCCCACAATTCTACAAAAATGCTCAAGGAATAGTAAGTGCTCTTGCAAACCAAGAGCCGATTTAGCAATCAGAATAAGGTCAATTGCATACAAAAGAAGCCTTATAACAAACTTGCCCAAATAGATACCATCACACCCTTGCGAATTTAACCACTCCTCAAGCTTGTCAATCTATAAACCAAAAAGGGTAGGAGATAGTGGGCAACCTTGCTTGACCTTGATATCGCTTCTAAATCATTCAGAAATGTCTACTGAAGTTCTAACTTTGACTTTCACCTCTTCATACAGCCTATGCACAACTACTCTAAAATGTTTAAGAACCACAAGTTCCTCCATTTTGTGTCAAATCTTATCCTTAGGAACCGTGTCAAATGCTCTTCTGAAATCAACAAAGCAACAAAAGACTTCTTCCTTTTTCTCCCAAACTTTTTCAATGATGTGCCTTAAAGTTATACAATGATCAACTATGGAATGTTTAGCTTTTCTGAAATCAACAAAAGACTTCTTCCTTTTTCTGCCAAAATTTTTCAATGATGTGCCTTAAAGTTATACAATGATCAACTATGGAATGTTTAGGTCTAAAACCTGCTTGCCCTTTAACACACTTATCTCTTTCTTCTTCCCACTTGCTAATTTTATTTTCTAGCATGCTTCCAAATAGCTTTGCAAACAAAGGGTTTATCATTATGGTCCTATAATTGGAGGGATTATTGATGTCACCGCTCTTAAAAATAGGTATTGCCAAACTAATTGTCCAATCTGTGTGGAGCCTTGTTGTATGATATTGTTGAAAATTTTTGTAATGTAAATTAAATTATTATTTCTTTTGCCACCTATAACGGCTGCTTCCATTCTCTTTTGCACGTGTTTTGATTTAACTCCTTATGGCACCTTGATCTTATTAATCCACCACTTTTTAACAATTAAATATTCGTTGATTTAACTCCTTATGTCACCTTGATCTGATTAATCCACCACTTCTTTAACAATTAAATATTCGTGGTTGGGATGAATAGACATAGGGTTGTTGCACATGTGCCTCAGTTCTTTCAGTGGGGATTATTTGTTTGCTACATGATTGCCATTCTCATTAGAATAGATACAGAACACACAAAAATTGGGTTAATAGTTCATTTGTTCATGGTTCTTCACTCTATGCCACTGCTCAGAATTCATCAAGGGGAGACACATTAGAGTAATCTCTTACTTGTGTGATACGCTATTGTGCGACCGGAAATTATTGAAGTTGTTTAGGGTTTGTTGTGTTTTCTTAGTACAATGGTAAAATGAATAAATGAATAAATCAATGATCATTATTTATTTTATATATTGCGTAGTTTAATTTAGAGGCAAAATAGTTTTTTCCATGACTATTTTTTGGTTAATTTTAATCAAAATTCACAAAGATTTTTTAAAGCTTGACTTTAAATTGTTTAATATGTATAATTCGCGTGCCCTGGTATTTTTAGGGCGTTGAATCTATTTATCCATTCAAAAATGTATTTTAAATAACAAAAAATCTTGAAATTGTATTGACGAATTTTGGTGAATTCTGGTGAAAAAAGCTATTTCGTCAATTCTAGAGAAAAAATTATTTCGTCTATAAGTTAGACTACGCATATTTCTTTAATTTTTTGAAGATTTTGTAATTTTAATTTTACAGTTTTCAATATATCACTAATATTAATAATATTAATAACAATATATTTTTAATACAAATAATATTATATTTTCTTTTTTGTAAACAGTGTAGAGCTCTCTATATTTACTATTTCAAAAAACTTTTTTCATCCATGTCCTCTAGTTAGTCACCTGCTCGAAGGAAACCAGGTGACCATCGATCAACGTTATAACCATTCCAAAATTTGAATAAGTTCATGAGAATCCATCCACTTCTGGATTGCTTTTTTCTACTATTGTCTCTAAAGATCATAACATAATTACTTATTTCCTGCATCTAAAACGAAGTTTATAGACAAAATATCAGACTCTAAACTAGTCCTCATCAGAGGATGTTATCTAAACTGAGGCCTTTGCACCAGGGCCTGATGCCTTTACCCCAGGGCCTGCAAGCTCGTGTCCTTATGTTAGTTTCCAATTGATCTCTGTCAGGGTATGCTCGATCCTGCCCAATGCAAGATTGTTCCTGTAGGTCTGGATCTGTATAGTCACGATGTCTTTGAGAATTTCCGCCTGTACTGGGTCTGTCTCCTTGCTATTTTCCTATTTGTCTAGGACTTCTCCTTCCATGTGTTCATGGTGAAGAGTCATAGCTCGTGCTACGACATGTTTCATTATCCAATATTGCTGCAAGGTCTTTCTGAACAACGACTGCCTACTATTTGTTGTCCCCGGGTCTTGCAGCATTCCTTCCCATTCTTCCATGGGTAAGTCTCTGCTCTTGAGGTTGTTCCTTAAATCTCGCTCCCAGCTCTAGATTTGGTCTCTGACGTCCTTCGGGTTGCCTTCCATGTAGGAGTCTATGATCTTCTTCATTTTCTCTCCATCAGGCTTCCTGCCCCCCCTTTTCTTTCCCTTACTATTGGTGCCTTCTTCTTTCTTTGTCGTCCTCTTACTTCTCCTGGGGGCCATTCTTCTTTCCTGTTGGCCTTTAGTTCTCTTTTCCTGTTGTTGTTTGTTCTAATTCACAGTCTTGCCCTGTGCTGAAGAGAAACATATCACAACGTGAACATAAAAGTCAGTCATGCCATTTAAGTTTGCATTATTATCCATGGGTTTTCTCCCCCCCTCCTCTCAATTCCAATCCTTCGGTTTCCCACCCTCTAAGTTTCTGAGCTCTGGATTCCTTCCCTACTTTGAGAGGCTGAGACCGTGATAGTTCTTCTAGTCTTAGGATACCCATGTTTGTGTTGCTTAGCCCAGTTCATGCAAAAAACCCACTTCTAGTTCATTTTCCTTTGCTCTCTCGGGGGTTCGCTCCTTGTGCGAATTAGGTTGCAGAAACCTCCCTTTGGCTTGGGTTTTTCAGTGTGGTCGGCTGGGTTTTGGTTAGTTAAGGTTTCTCCCCTCACCTTAAGGTGCAATTCCATCCCACAAGGGTTCTAGAATTTCCTATCCCCGCTGCCGTCATTCAATGCAGCAGGTGTTCTTCCTTTCCCTAGACTATGGTTTACCAGGGCCTCTATTCTAAGGTGGGGGTTGGGTAAAATTGGGTTTTTCCAGCCATTGCTCTCATACTCCTCACCCTGTCTCTTAGCTTTCTCTCTGTCCCTGGCACCCAAGAACTCTTCGCAGTAATTTCCTTTCAGACTTCTAACATTTCTATGACAATTGAGATTATCAAACCAGATATGCATACCATTTAGCATTCCTAACCTATGTTTCAGACCAATTACTCTTTCATAAATTGGGACGAGAGATGTCACATACCCTTTTACCTTGTTGTGCCCTACTTCCTCCTGCTGCTTCTGCTTGCTGCCTGCTTTTTCGTTCTCGCCACCTTTCTCCTTTCTCATTTGCATGCAAAATGGCTCTTTCCCCTTTTCCCCAGACTTTATCCCTTTTTCCTTGCCTCCTCGTAATTTTACCGCCAGTTGTCCTGTTTTCACCTTGGCACGCCTCCCTTCCCTCCTGCCTTGGGATGCTGCCCTCCTATCCTCTCCACCGTCCTTCATTTACATCTTTCCTCTCCCAGCTACTCTTGCCATCGGGTCGCTGACTCCACCCTGCCACTTGGCATTAATTCACTTCCCGTCCTCAGATTTGTTGTCTTGCCCTCTCCTCTTCCATTCCTTTCCAACTCTACCCGCATTCTCTCTGGGGCTGTCCTTCCTCTGCCCCCCTCCGTCATCCTACCGAACTCTAATCTTGCATCTGTCCTATACTACTCCACTTTTATCCTGTGTTGTTCCTCTTGCATCTTCCCTTATCCTTCTCCGCTCCCATAATGTCCGGGTGAATTCTCTAGATGCTCACTCTGGAGCTTGTCTTGTGCTATCATTTGGAGCAGTTCTTCCATATATTCTTTCTAGTGGAGCTCTTCCGTGCTCACGTCTAATTGCTGCTCTCCCTTCTGACAGCCCCAATTCGCAAGGTAATCTGTAGGAGCATTTCCTTTGCATCTCACATGAGATGGTATGGTATAGGCTATCTTCCTCAATTGGTAGCTTATTTCTGTTACTACCCATGCCGTCCACTAACTTTGGCTCAATTTCTCTGCTAGTACTCCCTACTATAGTTGTTTGATCGTTTCTATCACAAGCATTGAGTCTCCTTCTATCTGAAGGTTTTGATACCCTTCCCTAATAGTTATTTCTATTCCCCTGTTCAGCACGTGGAATTCTGCCTCCTTTTTTGAGGCATTTCCAAAATCCATCAGATAGACCCTGCGGATTCTCCCTCCATCATCTCTGAAAATCCCTCCTATGTCCGCCTCCCTTGGATTTCCTTTTGCCGCACCATCGAAGTTTAGCTTTGTGAATCCCTGTGGCAGGTTCCTGTAGCGGTCTTCGGCTCTTGCTTTTCCTGCCTTATGTTCTTTTCCTGCCGTGCATGTGGTGCTTGCTTTGATTTGCAAGCGGTTCAAAATGCGGGTCTCTGTTGGGTCGGTCTTCCAGTCTTCGTTGTTCCATTTCTCAAGGGTTATGGTTTCTCTTATGTTCTGTATAGTTTTACTCCATATTTCCTTCTTATCTTTTTCGTCTTCCCTGAATATCAACTGGTTTCTTGCCTTCCAAATGTTCCACAGGAGGAGCTCTATGGAGAGATTCCAGGCTCGGTTTACAATTATATTATGGTATGGTTTTCTCCTCCATTTCTCTATTGTTGTAGTTATGTTTCCTGTTTCTCTATCACTAATCTCGAAGAGTTGATGGTGATTTTGCCACAGGGTATTACTGACGCTACAGGAGTTTGTCAAGTGCTCCATTGTTTCTTCTTGTTCCTGGCATAAGGCACAGCGTGAAGGTCCATGCGTCCCCTTCCTTCTCAGCTGGTCCCAGGTTAAGGCACGCCCATGGAGTAGTATCCAGGTAAATAACGCCACCTTTTGCCAAGTTTTTATTTTCTAGATTCTATCCCATTTTTTGATGTCTGGGTTGTTGGTTCTTCTTTCTTTTATATAATATCCTTCGGCTATTGTAAACATTCCTTTGATTTGTTTTCCCCACCTTATTATGTCTAAACCGTTTTTTACTGCAATTTTCCTTGTCGCCATTTCTTTTGTGTAATTTACCCATTGTTCTGTTTCTAGTGCTTCTTGCTAGTCGTTTTTCATTTTCCATTTTCTCCAGTAACAATTCATTTCTTGTAGCCAATACTTTCGGGCTGCATCTTCCTCCATTTGGGTGGTGAACTGTTGAATATATTGGAGTTGAGGTTGTTGGTATATGGTTTCTCTCTGTTGCCAAGCCTCCTCCCAGAAGTTTGCTTTGTCTCCCTCCCTGATTTCCCAAAAACTATGCTCTCTTATCAGGTCCCTATTTGACCTTGCTAAGTTCCAAATTGCTGAGCCTTTCTTTTCAGTTTGGCTTCACAGTTTTCTTTCAGGTGACCTTGCCATCTCATATTTCTTTTCCCATAATGTTTTCCATATATCTTCTCCTCCTTGAATCCACCTCCACCATAATTTTGCTCCCATTAATTGATTTAATATATTCGGATCCCGCAACCCTAATCCTCCTTCTGTTAAGGATTTGCTCAGCCATTTCCATGACAACAACGCCCACTTTTTAGTTTTGCTTGTTCCTTGCCATAATTTTTTTTTGAAAATTTCCACCATTTTTTGGCATATAATTTTTGGAATAGCTTGACTGGCCATTTGGTATATTGGCATGGCTTGGAGGACCGACTTAAGGAGGATGAGGCGACTTGGTATGTTCAGCGCTCTGAATGTCCAGTTGTCCATTCTTTTTTTAATTATCCCTATCAGGCCTCCCCAGTTTGCTATTCTATTTTGCTTGTCGCTCAGTTGCACTCCCAGATATTTGGTGGGGAACTTCCCAATTCGAAACCCCATTGTTCTGGCTAGGAATGCTTGTGAAATCATTGGGGTATTGAAAAAGAATATTTCTGTTTTATCCCTATTTATCTATGTTCCTAATGCTTTTGTAAACTCTTCAAGGATTTCTAGTAGTTCTTCGCTTCTTTAAGATTGGCTTGACTATATATCATTACATCATCTACAAATTGTTGATGTGTAATGGGTAGTTCTTCTCCCCATAATCTAAGGCCTTTTAGTGTCCCACTATTTACTCTTGATTTTATTGATCTACCCAAACCATCAGCTGCTATTATGAACAGGAATGGTGACAGTGGGTCCCCCTGTGCAAGCCCGCGGGATGGCTTGAAGGTTTTTGTGGGTGTTCCATTTAATAGTATTGACATGCTTGGGGTGGATATCATAGACATTATCCATTCTATCCATCTATGATCGAACCCATAAGCTTTTAGGATTCTCTAAAGGTATTCCCAGCTTAGCTTATCATAAGCTTTTGCTAAGTCGAATTTAATCATCATTCCTTTTTGTCGCGAATTCTTCAATGAATGAATCGCTTCTTGTGCCACTATGATTCCATACACTATCTGTGTCCCTTTCACGAACCCTGTTTGTTCTTTTGCAATCAATTCTGGAAGTATTGATTTTAATCTTTTCACCATTATGGTGGCTAGGATTTTGTATATTACATTACATAATGCTATTGGTCTAAAACCTTGAGGTTCATTAGCCTTTTCTATCTTCGGGATCAATGCTAGGAAGGTTGCATTCCATGCTGGGTGCATTCTTTTCATGCATCTTGATTCTTCCACTGCATTTACAATGTCTTGCTTCATAAAACTCTAGGTTGCTTGGAAGACTGCTGTGTATCCATCCGGTCCTGGGGCTTTGTTCTTTGCCATTGTCTTCACTGTCTCTTCTGCCTCTTTTTTAGTGATTACCCTTAGGAGTGCCATGTTTTGCTCTCAATTCACCTTTTTAGGAATGTATTGACTTATTTTTGTTATCTCCTCTTCTCTATTTCTTTGAGTTTCCATCAAGATGCCTTTGAATTGATGTATCAATAGTCTTTCCATTTCCTCTTTTTGAGTTAACCTGTTGCCTTGGTTATTTCTTAGGGAAAAAATTCTATTCTGCTACCTGTGTTGTTGCATAGCTTTGTGGAAGAATTTTGTGTTTCTTTCCCCCTCTTTCAGCCATTGTACTCTTGATTTTTTTCTCCATAGAATTTTTTCTTGTTTTCTTCTTTCCTCCAGTCTGTTTAAGACCCCTATTTCTTGTGCTAGTTCCTCTGTTCTCCCTTCTTCTATTATTTTCTGTTGTATCCTTTTCATGTCTGTCTGAAGCTTTTCTTGGTCTTTTTGAATATTTCCAAATTCTTCTCTATTCCATTTCTTAATTTTGTCTTTTAGCTCCTTTAATCTTAATTGGAGTGTGTGCATCTTATTTCTTCCTTTTATTTTTTTCCTCGTTGCTCTATCACCAGTTCTCCATTTTTCTATCAAGGTTGGTTCTCGCAGCCAAAAGGCTTCAAACTTAAAAGGTCTGTTTTGGTTTTGATTGTTCATGAAATTTCTAATTTTATGGGCAAGTGGTTTGATCCTTGGCATGGGAGGATTGTCGCTTCATAAAATATGTCTTTCCCAAGAAAGTGTTCTGTTGCTAGGAACCTGTCGAACCTGGAAGCTATCTACCTGTTGCCTCCTCTTCTGTTATTCCAAGTGTATTTTCCATTAATGGTGTTTATGTCAATCATTTTTAGCGCTGACTGTGTTTCCCTAAATCTTTCCATGTCTGCGTCCCCCTGTTGCAGTCCCCCCTTCTTTTCCTCTTTTGCAGTAA
This sequence comes from Pinus taeda, assembly GCA_000404065.3. Taxonomy (NCBI): domain Eukaryota; kingdom Viridiplantae; phylum Streptophyta; class Pinopsida; order Pinales; family Pinaceae; genus Pinus; species Pinus taeda. The sequence goes on from APFE030596001.1 coordinate 33,276, forward strand.
TCATATTAAAATCTCCCACTATCAACCACAATTTTTTTGTGTGCATGTTTCCCAGTCGTCGCAGATGAGTGAGGAAGTTCTCTCTTTCCACTATTATATGGGGTCTGTAAACCGTCGAGACTAAGAACCAATCTCTGTGGCCTATCAGTCTGAATCTCCCTGAGAGGATCCTCTTCATTCATATCCAGTAGTCTACAGTCACTTCTGCAGGGTTCCACATGATTGCAATTCCCCCCACGCTACCTTTTGCATCAATTGTCATACATTCATAAGTAGGCTTTATTTGTTTGAGAATTTCCTCTATTTCCCCCCTGTTATTTTTGTTTCTTGTAGTAGTATAGTTTGGTGTTTTTATTTTTTAATCCTTTCTGCTAGGTATCTCTACTTACCTTTGCTATTGAGACCCCTAATGTTCCAGGATGTGATTATCATTGGATAGGTGGGGTTGTTTGGTGGAAGACCGCTGATAGCGGTACTACTCTTCCCATAGTAACTAGCATTTCTCCCATGACTTGTATTGACTCCTGAAGATTCTTTCTTCCTCTTTTTTTCCCTCATTTCCCTTTACTTTGTTGTTATTGGTTATTTTCAAGTTGTAGACCTAGTTGTTCATTCATTCCTGTGTTTCCTTGTTGTTGTTTTTCTTTGTATTTTTGGAAGATTTCCTTGTATAATTTTTTATCCTCTTCTAGTATAAACCTTTCATCTAGGTGTCTCCATTTATCCAAAAGTTTCTTCAGAATTTCTTCTTCTGTTGATGGATCTTCCTCTCTGCTGGTATCTATTTCCATTACTTCATTTTCTTTTTTATCCTCCTTTTCTTTTCCTGCCTTTTCCCCTGTTTCTTTTTGGGTTTTTTGTTTAGTGTTGTTTGTGTCTTGATTTGATCTGTTTTCCTGTTCTTTTTCCTCCTGATAATCCATGACTCGGGTCTCTGAATCTTCTTCTTCTACCTGTATGATTTCAAACCAATTCACCTTATTTGTTTTGACTGGTTGTTCTTTTCTTCCATCCTTAGGTGTTTCCTTTGCAGGTCTTTTCCTGTTTTTTTATCTGTTGGAACCCTTAATTATCTTCCATGCTTTTCCTATGTTGTTTAGTCTTTTGTTCTTCCTCTTCTGCATTAAGGGGGCATTCCTTGTAAAGGTGCCCATGTTCGTGGCATTTTCTGCATCTAAAAGGGATGTGTTCGTAGTCCAGTGTCTGCTGCCACACCTCTTCGTGGTATTCTAGTTCTACTACCCCTAGGATAGGGTTCACTATGTTCATATATACGCAGATTCTTACATAGGATGTATATCTTCCTTTCTTGGTTGATTCAACTATTTTCACAAAGCTGCCAATGGTATTCCCTATTCCTTCCAGGATCTCTGGATCCCCGAAATTCATGGGTAATCCAAACAGTCTTACCCACACTGGTGCTGCTAGGAATTTTTCTTTATCAAGGTTATAACATTCCTCCTAGTACCTCATAAATAAAATTACATTATTATGAAAATATGGACCGTTTTCAAACACTTTTTCTTTATCTTGCATGTTTGAGAAGATTACCGTAAAGAATCCACGTGCACCTAGCTTCAGCTCTATGTGGCCTCGGGGTTGCCATTTTTGTTGTATCCATCTTGTTAGGTCTTTCTCTGACGACATAGTCCAATGAACTTGCATATTAATGCATGGTCCTTCATGTAACTCCTATAGCGCTTGAGTTTGTTCATAGGAATAAAAAATCTCGGTTTTTTTGTTGCACACGGTAAGCATTTTCCTTTACGTCCTGTCTGCCATCTTGCTCCGAGTACTGGTCCTGGTGTCCTTGTTTCTGCCTCTGGTTTGCTGTTGCTTATTCCCTCTCCTGCCGCTGCATCTCTATAGGAGGGGATCTCTCCCCTCCTGACTTCCTCTGTCATTTCTGTGCCTCTTGTCCGCTTGTTTTTAGTGCCTCCTGTCTGCTTATTTTTGAGGTTTTCCGCACCACCTACCTCATGGCCGCGTGACCATTAGGGTTGCAAAGCTCCAAGAAACCCTCATCGTTTTTTCATGTCATGATGATATAATGTTAAATGATCATAAATAATATTAATATAAAACTAATATAATATTAATAAATTAGATTAAACTCTTCAATATTAATTAATAAATAAGATTAAATTATTCCAATAAGATTCAATCAATTATTTATTATTAATATAAATTTTTTTATAGTGTTACATATTAGCAGCTAAAAGAAAATTAAGATATTATAAGGAGGTCATCAACCCCATCCTAGAATATCAAAAGTATCTCTCTTTTTTAACTAGCTCAAAGAAGAAAATTAATATAGCAAACGAACTCTCATGAGCTCCATAGTGAAATGGGTCATTAGGCAGTTCCTAAAACACCATGGATAGAAAGGTTCTGCCATCTCAGTGAGAATACGAACATGGAGGATGAAAATCACTTCCTCTTAGAGTGTCCCGCGTACAACCGCATTAGATCTCAGTTTCAAAATCTTTGTTGCAACATTGACCTTCGTAGCCTTTTACGTTGTCAAAATTACAGTGAGCTTGGGAGGCTTCTCTCCAAGCTTTTTGAGCATAGGAATAAAATCTTAAATCAAACTAAATAATTCGTTTCCTTAGGTCTGATAGACCAAAGTTTGGTCTCAGTGGACGTTAACCATCATCATCGTCATTATATAGTTGAATCTTAATATTTTATATGATAAAATATTATAAAATTGTCAAAGTGGTATAATAACTTTGAAAAATAAAATAAATAAATTAATTAAAATTAAAAATTTAAATTAATGTTTTTTTTTACATTTTTTTTTTTTATATTTCTTGAAATTTGTGGTTGCATCTCTGATATAAATTGGTGATTTGATTTTACTCCTCATCATTGCCCTGATGATGAACCTTGATAAAGGTTCGAAACTCGTCCACCCTAAGTTTTCTATGAGATTTCTACAGAAGATCTTGTCTTAAATCATGAATCACATAAACATCCAATATGAAAGATTAAATTATGTTGATTGACTTCATTTATAAAAATTGATTAACATATAAATGATGAAAAATGATACATTCCGCTTATATCAACTATATTTACTAATGTGATTGTCTTATTATTAAATTTTTGAAAAATTATTAATTTCTTAATTTTTAAACTTAATTAGTTAAAATTTAATAAAAAATAAATAAAAATTCTCTTAATAATTTAATTTTTAATATTATATATTATTTATTTGAATTATCAAAATTGAATGAATCATATGAAAGGAATATATTGAAATACGCAAATGAAGGAATGCCTATGCCTCCTACGCTCTTTGGCCGAAGAGCAGGTTTCAAGACTGGTTGATAATCCGTTAAAAATTGGTTAAACAAATTTTTTTTAATTTGAATTTTAATATTTTTATTTCATTTATATTTAGTTTTATTTAAAATAAAACCATATTAATATAAGATTCTATATATAATTAAAAGTATTATTAATTTTTTATAAATTAATAATTAAATCAATCAATATTTATATGATTTAATTAAGAGTTTATAATTTTTTTATATATTTTTATTTATGCAAACAATATTTTTACTAGACTCAAAATTATTGTGAGTGAATTTGTTTTTAAATATTAAATTTATATTGAGTACTTGATATTGGTCCACTCTCTAAGTTGAATACTTAATAATCTCTTGTGGATTCCACTTTTATGTATGGGCAATCTAAACAATCTTGCATTTATCATTATGAACATAGAGAATATAATGAATGGATTTCAATCTCCATGTCTAAATGTTTGTAATAAACGTGCAAACACGTGTATAAATTGATGGATATCATGATATCCTAATTTCAATTTGGATATTTGGTATATGCACTGGCCATTGCTATGTTTAAACAATTTTGGATGATGATACTCGTTGGCTGATTAATTTATGATAAAAAAAAATAGTTTGAATTTTGTTATAAAGAAAATTATTGATTTAATGAGAATTATAAATTCAAAATGAGAATTTTAGAAAAAAATAAAACAATTTTTAAAAAATGAAAATTTTTATGTGGGAAGACCGTTTTTTTTTGGATAAATTTTCAATATTTTTTAAAAATGATAGTAAAAACCATTTTTTTGCGCAAAAATCATGAAAAAACACCTTCAAAAACGTTTTTTTTATTTTTTTCCAATATTTGGGAATAAATTTTCAATATTTTTAAAAATGATAGTGAAAACTTTTTTTTTTTTTTTTTTTTGGCAAAAAACATGAAAAAACACCATGAAAACGTGTTTTTTTTCAACATTTTTTTAACAATGGTATTAAAGATAAAACCTAAAAATTCCAACAATTTCAGGCATGATGTTAAGATAAAATATCATGACTCTCAAAAAGGTTAAAATTTTAACAAATTTTCAGCCATGGCCTTAAAATCAAAAAGCATAACTACAAAAAAAAACCTTAAGTTTTTAACATATTTCAACCATGGCATTAACTTGTCCCATTGCAACAAAAAATTAAAAATCAACCATCAAAATGAAGCATCTCCTTTTAATGGGGCATTAAAATTGCAATATTTTTTTAAATTATGGTATATTAAATGATAACAGTAAAAAATATCATGCAATATCATTGTATAATTTAAAAATTAAACATTAATTTCTAATCATTTTCTATTTTTAATCACAATATCAATACTAGTAGATTGAATGAATTCTTCATTGTTGCATTGTGGATATTCTAAACAAATGAATTCTTCATAATTAAAACATACAGTCTAACAAACATAGAAATGACTCACAACTTCATGTAAGATCATATGGAAGTCAAAATATTTATTTCAAGTTACCATGCAGACACCATTTACGTAAAATGTCTTAGACAATTATTCAGAATCACTCATAGGTTCTGGCACACCATCAGAATCTACAACATCTTCATATGAATGACTGAATGTAGATGAAAATGACACAAATTATTCTCGTTTATCAACTAGTGCTCTATCTGAGTCAACATGCATGCCCACCATTTCAAATTTCAAAATTCTTCTAGATCTATGACTGGGTTCAACATACTCCCATCTTAACATTGTTTCTTGTGGTAGCAACATCTTCATAATATCTATGGTCCTGAAGAGAAGAGTTCATCTCTTTGTTAAATTGAAGTCATAACCAAGTATGTCAACATCCTCCAATTTTAAGAGGTTAGTGCGGCGACAATTTATATTTGTACCATTTCTTTTTCTCTTTCTGTCAGTTTGTTTATCAACCACCATCTCATGCTTGTACACACCATTGAATGGGTTTGTATCTATGTCATACCAATGTACTCCATGTAACATCTTCATTTTGTTTAATGACTTTTATAAACTTGGAAACCCATAATGGATAATCATTTGTATCTCCATCTGCTAACACGCGATCATGTAACCCTCCTTAACATCCTGCACAAAACCCTCGTAAAGGTCTTCCATGGCTTTATGTTGTGCACGTGATCTTCTACAACCAATATATATCTCTCTTTCCTCTACCGATAAAAATTAATAATACCATGAGATTGTTGTTGTTCAACAATGTTTCTTTCCTCATGTTCATTTGACATATTTTGTGGCCAAATAAATGGAGTCTTCAAGAGTGTATCTTCATTTCTTGATCATGAAATGATATCACTTTGATTATTGAAAAAAGACTCCCACCAAACTGAATTAGCAACATCAAAGTATTTATATGTATCTCTAAATAGATTTTTTTAATTTCTTCCAAGCATTCAAAATAATTTATATCTCTCTTATGCCTTTGTGCATTATGGATTTTAGCAATTGGTTGTAATAAAAATATATTTGACGCAAATATTAGATGATCTAGAATGAACTTCAAAAATGCTAAAATTGATGATGTTCCCCATTATGCAGTGGTTGAATATTTCTTGCCCCATATAAGTGTTTTCCCATCAATTTTTTTTATACAAAATTGATGTTGGGAGCTAATGTCATTAATTTGTTCAATGCATTTCTCTTTACCATGTGATCCCAGAATAAACATTCACATGTCAATAGTTTCTTCCAACATGTGAAAAATAGGCTCTAGAATGTATTCTTTCTTAAAACATTCAATTAATGATGGCAGGCTCCGAACATCCTTTCTCCTCAATGTTACTAAAAACGACTAGATATCTAATCAATATGGTCATGAGTGTGCCCAACAAGAATGAAACCAACCTTTACCTTTTGAAAAATACTCAATTAAACAAGCATGCATAGATATCCAAAAACAATTTGCTTTTTTATTTCCACGACTAGTGTTGTCTAATTGCAGATACAGAACTTCAAGAAGATTACCAGACCAATGAGAAAGCACAACATGAATTATGTTTATGGTCATATTTGCATCATTATGAATATTTGGAGTTGTGAAGTAAACCCTTGGATACATTTTCCCATTAAAGGCCATACAACCGACCAAGTGAAATTGACTAAAAATTTCCTCCTATAACTTTTCTTTTGTGTGCGGACAACATGTGGTAGAAGTGTTTTCTTTTGGTCCATACCATCAATTATCAAACCCAAATATTTATTTGGATTATCATAACACTTATTTTGATGCTTATACAACTTTTTCCTTTCACTTGTTTGTTGGTTGTGATGCTCTTGAAATGCTTTGACAATGTAATCTACACATAACATAAAAGAAACCTATTAATAAACACATTTTCATAGTTGATAACTATGATCCAATTTAAAAAAATAATGATATGAATGCATACCTTTTTCTGCTCCTTAACATTTGTCCCTTATTGATTTAAGAGAAGCACATGTACTACAAAACCCCATCATTGACTTCTTCAGAATACGAACATTGTTAAATTATTTCCTCCATATCCTCGTAAAATACCCATATGTAATGAAATTACCATCTCCTTCAACACCTTCTGCATATTCTTTGTATAAGTTGTAGATTTCTTAAGAAATTATCTGGAATATGTATTGTCTTTATTTGAGATACACTCTCCATTATTTGAAAAGAAGTATTGCATCCATGACATTGCAATATTTTCTAATTGCCTAATCTCTCATCTATGATGAACGTTTGAATAAAATGTGGGATCTTTTTCCAATCTTGTTTGAATTCTTGATAGACAAAAATTACCATTTGAATAAAACTTTTTGAAAGCCTTTCTACAGAGCAATAAATTCCCAATATGATAATCATAACCTACCAATGTAGATAACACGCACCCCATTAAATATGATTTTTGCATACTTTTATTCAAAGAAAAATAGCTCTTCATTTTCTCCAATGTAAATTTGAAATCCATATGTTTCAAGCATTCCTTTTGATAACATTCTCTTGAAATTAGATCAATGATAGAACTTCTTCTCGTGAGATATTTTGTCATACACCTTGTATAATTTGAATATCTTGGATTGATATGAAAAGGTTTAGTCCTACTCCGAGATACAATATTTTCTTGCAACGTCTCCATCATTTCATTATCCTCTCTATAAGAATTTTCATTATCATTAGGAGGAATATTATCCTCACTATGATAAATTTGAACATGGTCAGGAAATTCGTCACCATCCTTACTTGGAAAATATTTATTAACATCCTCGCTTGCAAGATTCAATTCTTCACTATCATCATTTATTCTTTTGAAATCCTCGTTTAGAGGAAATCCATCATGAGGCTATCCATCCACATCATTGGTGCCTTTAAAATCCTTGCCTAGTGGAAATCATTCACCATCTTCATTTGTGATTTTGAAATCCTCGCTCGGAGGAAATTCTTCACTATCTTCATCTATGCTTTTGAAATCCTCGCTTGGAGGAAATTATTCACCATCCTCATCTCTTCCATTCAAATACTCACTCAGAGGAAATCCTTCACCATCATTGTTTGTGCTTTTGTAATCCTCGCTCAAAGGAAATCCATCATCGTCATCAGTGCTTTTGGAATCCCTTCTCTGGGGAAATTCTTCACCATTCTCATTTCTTCCATTGAAATCCTTGCTTGGAGGAAATCCTTCACCATCATCATCTGTGATTTTTTAATCCTCGCTTGGAGGAAATCCATCATCATCGCCAATGTTTTTGAAATCCTCGCTCAGGGGAAATTCTTCACCATCCTCATTTCTTCCATTGAAATCCTTTCTCAAAAAAATTCTTTCACCATCATTGTTTGTGCCTTTTAAATCCTTGTTCGGAGGAAATCCTTCATCATTCTCATCTGTGCTTTTGAAATCGTTGCTTGAAGGAAATCCATCATCATCATCAGTGCTTTTGTAATCTTCGCTCGGAGGAAATTCTTCACCGTCCTCATTTCTTCTATTGAAATCCTCATTCAGAGGAAGACCTTCACCATCATCATGTGTAGTTTTTTAATCGTCGCTCAAAGGAAATCCATCATCATCATCAATGATTTTGAAATCCTCACTCAAAGGAAATCCTTCAACATCATCATATGTGCTTTTGAAATCCTCGCTTGGAGGAAATTCATCATCATAATTTGTGTCTTTCAAATCATTGCTTGGAGTAAGTTCTTCGCCATCCTCATTTGTGCTTTTAAAATTCTCACTTCAAGGAAATTCATCATCATCATGAGCGCCTTTGAAATCCTAACTCAAAGAAAATTCATTACCCTCATATGTACATCTAAAATTATCATTTGGAGTAAATTATCCATCCTCCCCTACATCAATAGTGCTCTCATAATCCTTAGGCTTAGGACTTTCTTGATTAATATGGTCAATATCATTACTTGTACTTTCATCAAACTCCTCATTAAGAGAAAAATTTGACTCTTTATTCATAGTGAAAGAATTCTTATTATATTCATCAATATGAATAAAGTTGTTGTGTGAAGAAGATGATGCTGCAAAAAGAGAAACTTCACCATTAGAAGAATCCATTACCTTTCACAAAAGACGTTGAATGATACAAGTGTACCCTCTCCCAATGACAATATATAACTTAGAGAATGCCAATTTCTCTCCAAAGTTTCCCTCTAAGGTTTCCCCCCAAAAATTTCACTCGAAAAAGATCACTACAAAATTTCCTCCCCAAAGTTTCACTCTAAAAATTACACTCCAAAGTTTCCCCCTAAAAATTTTGACCAAAAAATTTCCCTCCAAAAAAATTTAGTTTGAAATATTTTCCTCTAAAATTTATTTCAAAAATTCTACTAAAATTGTCATAAAAATTTTGACCTTACTTTCTATTCAGATTTTCCTTTAATACTTTCCTTCAAAAATAAAATAAATATTTTACTTCAATTATTTAACATTAACTAGGTAATTAAGTTAATTTTTATAATTTATATTTTATTTTTTATGGCACATTCAATCTCATATTCAACAAGCATTAAAGTAATCCCGCAATCTTCGATATATAATAAATTTCATTCATTCTATTCCTGACATCACATCAAATCTTCTGGAGCATTCTTTAAAAGTTTGGAGCCATTTAATGACATTCAATATGAAGCTCACATTTAAGAGGTTAGTTTTCTTTCTATTTTGACCATTTAAAAAGGAATTTGGATAAAATGTATTGTTTCATTGTGTTAATACTAGATTTTTATTTTTTTTTACAATTTTCCTTTTTTTTTAAGTGTTTTTACTACAATATTTAGGAGAAAAACTAAAAAAGAAAATCACATTTTAAAGATTTTTTTTCCTTATGTGTAAGAGTTTTAAGAGAAAAATAAGAAAAAATAACAAGTTTAAGGGTTTTAAAAGAGAAAAAC
>APFE030596006.1:0-26247 GCA_000404065.3 Pinus taeda
ATATATGAGATTTATCAAATACCAAAAAACCATATCTTTAAACATACAAACATTTTTTTCAAAAATTTTCATTTTAAAAATCATTTAAACTTCGTAAAATTAATTTAACCTAAACACTTCATAAATTCAAAAATAACGTAAATCTGTATATCCAAGCTCTTACATGTATATTAATTTTCTATTATCATTTCATGATTAATCTTAATGAAATCTTGATACAACATATAAATTTGAATAATATGTATTAAATTGTAAAATGCATATTCTAATAAGACATCAGAAATGAGTATATAACAAAAACAAAAAACAATAAATATAGAAGTGCATCGATTAAGGATTTGTTTCCTTTGATATTTATGAAATAAGTGAATACTGTAACTTAGGGACAAAAGGAATCGTAATCTTGATAGGTTATTGTTTTATCTGATGTTAACGAAAAATAGGAACATCACTCTTCGTATATTATTATCTAAACCTTTAATTAAAAGATAGTATATTTTTTTTATTTTTACATCGATTATTATTTTAATTTTTTTTAAAGTGTAAAAATATACTTAAAAAAATGAACAAATTGAAAGAATTGAACATGTCTATGATGTTACTCAAAATGATGCAGCAAAAAAAGTAACAACTTAAAAGGTGAAGGAGAGGAAATGTGTTCAGGCTTGCAATACTCTCACACTTATGTCCAAAAATTAAAATTAAAAGATTGCAACCTAAAAGGTGAATGATGGAGGGGAGGAAATGTGTTTAGGCTTACAATAGTCTCATACTTGTGCAGATGCATGTCTGATAGATATTGCTCAAACTACCTCACTAAATCATTTTTTTCCCAATCATACCACTATGTCAAAATATTCTATACATATTATATCCAAGCTATTACATGCAAGGTAATGAGGAGAAACATTACCATAGGTCCTCGTGGGAACTCGCCCACAAAATATGTAATTGAATAAAAGACATGACTAAAGTCAGTGTGTTGATAATGAGAGTAAATAAAGAGCATATTTTACTAGAGTGATCTTTAGATTCTATGATATTATGCAATCAACAACATAAAGAAGGGGGTTTGAATTTTAGTTATATCTTTTTAAAAATTTTAAATTAATTTGGAGTCATTTCCCTAGAGCCATTCATTCCAGTTTTAAATTTAAATTTAAATTTTGTCTCGCAAAAATTTGTTGGAATTGCAAATTTGCGTGGTGTAGTTTACACAATCCAAGTGTCCAAGTAAAATTTCAAGGCATTGTATCCATTTACGCATTCAAAAATATAGTTTAAAAAATGAAAAGTTACACATGCTATATGCATATATAGAAGCAATATAGATCCATTGTGAAGAGGATTAAATCTCTTGAGATGCAAACTTTTTTTAAATATTTTCACTCTCAAAGAGGTCACGTGTGCCATCTTTAGCCTTGTGTATGTTAAAATTTTCTTTCTCAGCTTTCTAAAAGTAATTAAGGTTGTCTTTGAATAGCTTGTGCATTCTAAAAGTAATTAAGGTTGTCTTTGAACAGCTTGTGCAGGTCCCATGTAAGTTAACCCAATAAAATCTCACGTTGAACATGATTTAAGTTGGTACTTTATAATAATTAGTTAAAGAAATTTTGTGTGGGAGTTATCTTAAGAATCCCCAAAGCGTGAATTTCCAATATGAACTTGACCAAAAATTTAGATATTTTCCTTTCTATAAAAAAATTGGTTAGGTTATGATGTAACTATAAATTGGTTTGGAAAAAAATCAAAATTAAGGCTATTTAATTTTTCAATTAAACATTTTATATCATTCTACCTATAAAATGCCTTAAACATCTCAAAGAAATCTTTAAAAATATATAGTTTAATATAAATCCTATCATATTTATTAATATGGTAGCATTAAAAATAGTGTAAAACGCCATGCCTAAAATGGTTAGTTTAAATTTAATTTAATTTAAAATATTTGTTTCCCATTACATTATGGGTATCATCCAATTTTGAGCATCAAGCTTCATAATCACATCTTAAAAATGAATATATTTAGTTTTTATTTATGCTATAAAAATAAATATTAAACTACATATTACAAATATCATAATCAATCTATACAAAATATGTGTAATTTCTTGTGACTTCGGTAAATGATCTCTAATTCCAAGATAATTCATTATATTTTAATAAAATAAAAACTCTTTTCTCATAAAAGTTTTTGTGATTTCAGTAATTGATCTCTCACATAAATCTCCTTATTAGTCCCTGCCCTCCGGGCCTGGCAGGGACTATAGTAATCGATTCACTGCGATTACATTAGTTTGACACGGGAACCGAAGGTTAAACAGAAATTAAACCAAAGTTTTCCTGATAACATATGGATATGGCCCACTTTGCCGCTGCATTTAACCAATGGCTGAAGCGATGGTCTTATTTGGCCTCATTACGAGGTATGAGGTCTCAAAACTTAGAGAAAAGTTAGCAAAATGGTTTGGTTAATTAGGAGAGGTTCCCGTGAATTAATGCCAGTGAAGTAATGCTATCTTTCGCATAGCATTAGTTCGGTCACATTTAATGTTAGCCAAACATTACGGGAAATTAAGGGGGCCAAACCTTTGCATGTAAGCCTGCCTGTACGCCTGCCAGCACATCTAACAGGTGCTGGCTCCTATGGGCGTCCTCCATTCATTCTTATATCACCACACCGCATCATTTCTTGTTGGTTTTCTCTCGGCGGTGGCTTCCTGCCCGCTCCACCCTGCAACACTGCAATACCTGCCCGCTCCACCCTGCAACCCTGCAAGAAGTGACAGCCGACCTGCGTTTGATCTGTTGCTCTTTGTAACTCTTTTCTGCTGCTCAAGTTCCTTGTTCAAGTCGCGCAATTGGGTAAGTTCAGTCTACAAATCTTCCATTTTCTGTGACTGCTGTTCTGTGACTGCTGTTCTACATTTGCAGTTCTTCCTGCTCGAGTAGAGCAGCGGCCTCTCTAATGTCGAATGTCCTTCGGTGTTGCAGCCTGTAAAGTCACCACGCCGCCCATCACAGGTAAATAGTTTCAGAAATTGCCCATCACGTAAATAGTTTCAAAAATTTCTAAATTTCTAATTGAAGTAATTTACTGTGGCCGTGTTAACTATTTCTAAAAAAAGGCTGCAATAATTTTATTTTGTTCTTTTCAAAATAAACTGTAAAACAACTAACAATATCACAAAATTGTTGTGCAGGTTACTCGAGGTTGACCTTGCAAGCGGCGCACGAACGCGTTGTTTCTCATCCAAACAAATAACACCCCTGCGATTATAATCTCTGTTAATCGAAAGGCATAAAGAAGCTTACATGCAAAGCCTGTATTCCAGTCCATCTGGTAGTCTGTTACATTTTGGGACTGTTCCTTTGTAAACTTGGGCAGCCTTGTCCCAACAATTTCCACCATAGAATCAGGATATTTCCCATAGGTAATAGGATGGAGAAACCTGGCAAATATGAAAGCAAATAACGAATTTTTATTACAAGAATGACGTGAATGGAGACAAATTTATCAAACAGAAACAAAAATACAGAAAAACAAAGACCCTAAAATATGAAACCTAGGGTAGCCATCTGTTATTTTGTAGCTTGTAATTTGTACGCAATTTTGATAAGAAATACCGAATGCTATGTGACATGAATTTCCCGGACTCCATCGCTCTCTTCTGCAAGAATTCAAACCGCATCTCAGTCTTCTAAAACAAAATGGACAATTCAATAATGTTAATTCTCTGAATACTTCTCTAATGTATGGTAAAGTACAGACTCAACAAATTCTGTATGCAGTGCTTTCAGTTAACAGCTACTGCGCATTAATACTTCAAAAGAGATAAAGAGAACCTTACCTTCTGGATTCTCTGAAATGGGCTTGCTCTCTCTATTAGAAGACAAAATTTGTGTTTTTAAAATGCAATGGCAGGCATAGGCGTGCATGCCTCGCAGATGGCAGGCGTGGAGGGATAACATCTGTCCGCGCTTAAATAAGAAACTCTATCCTATGTAGCCAAGTTGTAGAGAGCCATGCGCTCATCCAGCAAATAAGAAACTCTAACCTGCGCAGTTGAATTGAAATTTATCCTTTTGTTTTTGGGAAGCCATGTGCTCCTCAACCCAATGAGAAACCTTAACCTTAACGTGTGCAATTCTGACCTGATACTTTTCTCTATAAATCTTTACAGCAGTAGCATGTGAAATCAGCAAATTGTGTGCAACAATGTAGGGTTCTGTAGCCGAATTTCCCGCTGTACAGTTCCCAAATGGAGCAGAGCACCTTCCAGGAGCAAAAATGCCATTGTCATAACCAAGAGCAGCAACAACCTGTGGCTCATTTTGAATGTAAGGGGTGATTTTCTGCTACGTTTGAAGAAAATTGGAAAATTAAACCACAAGTTACCGCAATCGTAGCTCAAACCGCCAAGTATAAACGGAAAATGTAAAGGATATTGCAAATTTCCAGATCCGTCGGCTCAGGACACTACTTACAGGTGCAGATGCGCTCGAATATATCCAAATGTTACGGTGTCAACTCAAATTCTCCGATATTTACAGAATTTACTACATTTAGATCATCAAAACCTCTGAGATCGGAAGATAAACTCCACGCCCCAAGCTTTAAAATTCGAAATAACCGGTTTCAAAACTGAGAACAGAACCCTGCATCATAACCTCCGTCGCAGATATAAACTGAGAACAGAACCCTGCATCATAACCTCGCTCGCAGATATACCGGAGCATGTTGGTAATACAGAAACTGCGATCTGGCACGTGGCTTGCATGTGTGGCTTGCATGAAGTCGTATGCTTGATTATGAAACATATGCATTCTCCTCGCCGTCAGATTTGTTAGAGGCCACCATTGCCACATTTGTTGGAGACCGCTTCTCTGTTAACCATCGTGGATGAATAAATAGAATATTTTACCAGGAATAAATGGTAAGGTTTCAAAAGAATAAGGACGACATATGTGATTCTTTGCCATACGGGTGTCTTTTGAGTTTGGTTTGGCCTCGGCGCGTTACAGCTTCACGTGTCTCTTCGATGTAATATCATTTTCCCAGTAGTCTGACCCCACAACGGCTTTCCATGACAGCGCTGGACTCGTGGCCGCTCGAACGTCATGATTTTTACACAACTTTGACCATTCGCTGCAGTCTCGAAGCCTACCGCAACTCATTATACGACTACAGTGAGTTTTAATGTATACATACACTGATTCGAGCCAACATGAATTTATGCCGATCTGTTTTTCACGGTTGACTTCGATACAAATTCGGTCGAACATCACTTCCCACGAGCTTATTCGAAAATTTATGTGGGGAAAGGTGGGATAATGGTTTAGAGTGTAGGTATTATATATGGTATGAAAATTTGGCGATGCTCGGGTTTAGTTAGAATTTTGGGGTTGGTTTTTCAAATACCATTCCATTCCATTTAGTTCTTTTATTCCGTCATCATTTGACCAGGTTTCAGAACGATGGGCATAAAGATACTTTCGGCAAAGTAGCAAGTTCAATTGATAAGCAGGTAGGTGGTCACTGTGTGCTTGAGGTGAATTGCTTTGCCCAGGTTTCAGAACGATGGTCATAAAGATACCTTCGGCAAAGTAGCAAGTTCAATTGATAAGCCAGCCCAGAGTTTCGATTATCCCAGAACAAATATCGGATCTTTTGTACCCTTTTGTGTCTTTATCTTATCCTATCCTCTTTGTCACGAGCAATCTTAACGAACAACAACGTTGCAATGGCCACGGTTAAAAATATAATTTTCTTTCATTCACTTATGAAATTTTTATTTATATTTTCTCGAAAAAATATAAATACAATTTTCAAATACATTCTAAACAAATATTCACTATTAAATCAAATGCATTTAACATGTTTCTGGCCCACCTCCAATTTAATATATCGCTTCATCTCAATGAACTCTTGATATGGATCTCTTTCAAGATTAACGTAATCGTACAAACAGACTAAATAAAAATACACATACCGTAATAGAGCTTTATGAACTGTAGATTCAAGGGTTATCATACCGACCTTCTATGCACTATGATATACACATACACAAGACAATTAAAGTTGTATTATTCTAATTATAAATAATGATAATAATGATAAGAAAGTCTGTATGCAGATCAACAATGCTAGGTCGGTGCACAATGGAAACAACAATCCCACTCAATGAGATCAATGATAAGTGCCGTTGCAGTATTGTCGTTGTACAACGGTAAGGTATGCTTCACCTCCCATTCGCTCTGTAAGTGTCCTGCGTAGGGAGTATTAGATCTATCAGAGATGCCCAGCGTCGGTGTGCAATTGTACAGTGTTTTCTTCAAGCTTTTACTCAAGCACAGGCTCCAGAACCAAGCGCAAGTGGCCGATCATGATGCTGGGCATGCGGTTACGTCGAGGTCTGGATCAGGCAACGTCCCTGCCTAGTGCATTTACAAGCGACATGGCTTGAGGTGAACTACTTTCAGTCAACTGCATACTTAATTTGCGTCTTCAACTGCATACGTAATTTGCGTCATAGTTTTATCTTCAATCAGTGGCAGGGACTTGCTGCTTCGCAGCCTCCCTTGTTTATATTTTATTTTCAACTTCATATTTATTTCACATTAGCTTTCCAAACCAACGGAAAGGATTCATTGTCCGACTAACATGCTTCGTCTAACAAACGATGGAAGGATGTGATTTTTGGGAGTGCAAAGCATTACAAATTAATTTCAACCGAAATAAACACGATTCTGAAGGTGGCGCTTTTGCTCTTGCCACTGGTAACGTGGTTGTTGGGGGAAGGGAAACTATTTATGCGCTTCTACCATGATAGCGCTTTCCAGGACGCACGTAATGTTGGATAGTATCATGGATTCAATAAGGGAAATTTTAAAGATGACGATAGTGATGCTTTCCAGGACGCACGTAATGTTGGATAGTAACATGGATTCAATAAGGGAAATTTAAAAGATGACGAGAGTGGTGAGCACTGAAATTGAATTTTAACACTTTCGTTTTCAAATTTCATCTTCTACCAGGTTTGCAAACTGTCTCCTTTATCCATTTTAGGTCTAGCTAAATTGGTTTATCGGCCTCGCTCTTGTATTGCTCAGCTCGGTGTCTTTCTTGTTGCTCGGCTCCTTGAGTGTTGATGGGCTCGGAACTGTTTCGCCTCTGGTGCTTGGGTCGGCTCAGTCACTCTCTGTTGCTTTGATCAGTCTCTGTCCTCAAACTAGTAAGCGATCGAAACTAGATTGAGGGACCCTCTCATTTTTTATATTATATTGACTATTTTTACGATTAGAATCGGCTGTGAACTTTTAATTAGTGAAAACATTCTACATCACTTTTAAAATAGCCCCCCTTCATGACCACTATGCTACAATATGTAATTGAAAATAAGTTGCTATCCCCATTGTACACAACCAAAGCTCGCTCTTAGAGAGGAGGCAAAACCAGACATTGGCACACTAAAGATCCTTCCGCATAACATGGTTCCCGGCCTTCAGCTCTTCAAAGGCGGCAAATGGTTCAGCGCCAAATGCATTCTCGATGCTCACATCGGCATTAATGCATTCGTGCCATTAATCCAATTTCACTTTATCATTTCAATATTTATCACATTTCATAACTAATGTTTATCTGCCAATTATCAAATATTGAGCAACGAGAAATTCAGGAGAATTGCTTATCTTGTGAAGAACTCCTAATCTTTATAGTCGCAGGGAAACGACGCTACAACACTGGTGGACATAGTTAAGTAACCGAAACACAAACAAACAAAAAAAAACAAAACAAAACAAACCGAACCAAAAACTGGGTTACATGCTACGACAGCGAGAGCCGCAACAATTATCAGTTCAACAACTACGACCAGGGTTTTACAAAACCCATAAAAGGTTTCGCTTAAACCATATACCTAAAAAGAGGTAAATGAAAAGAAAAAGAAAGACTGATTTATTAAAAAATGTAATCGAAGGGGTAGTTTCTGTTACTAAAATATTGTTTTATAGTAATTATATAATAAAAAAATGGATGTTGTTATTTTTAATGTTGGGTTTAATGTTGGGTTTTAATAATCAACCAGGTTGTGAGGTAGGAATGGTACAAAAATCCATTCCACATCACATTGTCACAAACATTATCGTAATGTGACAATCATTGTTGCATTATTACATTACAATGCAATGTATTCAATATCACATTGCGAAATTAAAAAAATTATTCAAACACATTTATATTATTGTTGAGTACGTTTGATTATGTTTGATAGTCAACGCTCCCTATCTTCAATCAAACATAATCTCTTTCCATTCTTATTGATTAATATTAATATTCACACATATTCAACCATATTAGTGAACATAGTCAAACAATGTCAACCTTGAGAATGATGTTGTATCAGAACTGGTTCCACCATATTCATTTTTGGGTTGACATTTCAAGTCTATAACAAGACTCATCTTCAGGACAAAAGCTATAGAGAAAAGTGAAAATAATGAATAATAAATATGGGAGAGAAGAAAATAATATGTTAAGGTGACAATAATCCAACCCTAAAATTAATATTAAAAGACATTTAATGAATTATTAGAAAAAATTAATTAATATTGAGATTTATTAACTAATAAAGTGTGTTACTTATGTTAGTTCATATTTAACCATGGTTATAAATATTAATAAAGTTAATAATTATTTATTTTATTATTATTATTAATATGATTGTTATTTATGATTTCTATTAATATTAATTAATGAATAAAATGAATAATTTATTATTAATATATTATTTTAATTATTAATTTAATAATAATTATATTGAGATTGTTAAATAATAAAGTGTGTTACCTGTTATTAATATTTTATAAACGGTTAGAATTATAATAATGTTAATCATGATAATATTAGTTTTTTTATTGTTATAGGATTGTGATTTATGAATTTCTATAAATTATTAAAATTTAAAAAATTTATAGTTTATTATTAAAAGTATTAAGTGATTTAGCTATAATTTTAATAGTGTGTAGTTTTGAATTAATATATGTTATTATTATTTTGTTAAATAGAATATAGATGTTATAGTTATTAAAATATAATAGGTGTTATTAAGGAAGGTGAGGTAGGAAAAGGAGAAGGGTAATGTAGTGATAAGTTCTGAGGAGGTAATGAACATGAGGGGGAGGGGAGGAAGGAGAGGTACAATACGGCTTAAGGAAGGGGCGAGGATGGGGAGAGTGGTTTAGTTAATTTTGTAAGTTTTGGGGCCTTGAGTGAGTAAGGGGATCCAAATCCTACTTACTTATAGACTTTAATCTCTATTAAGATTGTGAGGATGCTTTATAACTTTTAGGGCTTCCTATACCTTTCTTTTATATTGTTGTTTTTCTTTAGTGAATATCTTAGGGTCTATGAAAAAAACATGGTGACATGTCTTAGATCAGCGTTATGGAAGTGTTTAAGAGTGAGTTCTACCATTTTTTTATGTTAGTGCCACATTCTTTGAGTCTTATTCTGAAGGATCTTCCTGTCTCTCCAGTGTAACATTCTCACATGAACATACGACCTTATAAACCCCTTTGTGTTGGAGGTGATACAGATTGTCTTTTCTTGATCTCATCCATTGTCTTATGGTTGTTGGGGTTTGAATGTGGCATCAATGTCTTTCTTTCTAAAAACATTAGCTAGTTTATCTATGACTCCTCGAATGTATGGTAGATAAGCCATATTGTCAAACACAATCAACCACATTGTTTCTTAACTTTATTCCATGTGGTTCACCTTTGTCAACCATAATTAGTCTTGTCAAACCATGAGAAACTTAAGTCACCATGGTTAGCCATGATCATATTTGGTGAACCATAGTCACCATAATGAACCTTTGAAAATCATGGTCAACCCATGCTCAACACGGCCAACAATTTTATAATAATAATAATAACATGAACCTTGTAACCATTACCATTAACAACCTTATGCTTACCATATTTTTAGTATTGACTTTTAGTATAGGGTTAGGGTATTAGGGTTTTAATATTGCGGTTTAATAATCAACGATGTTGTGATGTAGGAATAGTACACAATTCTATCCAACGCCACATTATGACAAACATTATCGCAATGTGACAATCATTGTTGCAATATTACGTTACATTGCAATTTATTCAACATTGTGTTGTGACATTACAAAATTATTCAAACACAAGTATATTGTCATTGAGTGCATCCAGCTATGTTTGACTATGTTTGACAGTCAACTCTCCTCATCTTCATTCAAACATATTCTCTTTCCATTATTATTCATTAATATTAATATTCAAACATAGTCAACCGCACTGGTGAATATAGTCAAATTAATTCAACCTTGATTGCTGATCCTTAAATAGTTGACCATGTTGATATCAAAATGGTGGGTTTAATATTAGGTTTTATAATATTGGGTTTAATATTATAGTTTATAATATTGTGTTTAATATTAGGGTTTACAATATCAATAATCTCTTAGGTTTATTAATCCTACGAGTCTATAATATTGTTAATTCCTTGGGTTTATGATATTAATAATCCCTTGGGTTTATAATATTAATCCCTAATATGTATAATAATATATTAGGGCTCATAATTGTTCTTCAGTTTCATATATTAATCTTATGGTTTATAATAGTAATCATAAGGTTTAATTTTAATGCTAGGGTTTATAATCCCATGGTCCTACGATTTAATATTTATCCTAGGGTCTATAATATTAATCCCTTGGGTTTATTACTCCATTGGGTTTATAACAGTAATTCCCTAAATGTATAATAATATGTTATGATTTATAATATTATGGTTTATAATATTATTCTTAGGTTGGGTGTATTAATTTTAGTGTTTATAATAATAATAAATCTCGGGGTTTAATATTTATCCAAGGGTTTTAATATTAATCCCTTGGGTTTTAACATAAATCCATTAGTTTTATTAATCTCTTAATTTTATTAATATTAATAATTCATTGATTTGATCATATTAAGTAAATATTTTAAAAAAGGGTTTAACTCATATTAATTAATAATTTCTTGATTAACTCTATAGTTTAACTCTAATGAACATAGTCAAACAAAGTCAACTTTGATTGTCATTCTTTAAATAGTTGACCATGATTATATTAGAATGTTAGGTTTATAATTATGGTTTATAATATTGGGTTAAATATTAGAGTTTATAATATCAATAATCCCTTCAGTCTCTAATATTATTAATCCCTTGAATTATTATTCACTTTGGTTTATAATATTAATAATCCCTTTGGTATATTATTCTCTTGAGTTTATAATATAAATCCGTAATATATATAATAATATATTAATGTTTATAATTTTTATCTTGGGTTTCATATATTAATCGTAGTGCTTATACTATTAATCCTAGGGCTTATAATTCCATGGGCTTATAATATTAATCCCTTGGGCTAATTAATCCCTTGGTTTTATAATATTAATAGTCCGTTGGTATAATATTAATCACTTGGGTTTCTTAATCCCTTAGGTTTATAAATTTATTCAATGTCATATTGTTACATTACAATGTAACATTGTGGGAATGTTTATAATCACTTGGGTTTATTAATTCTTTGGGTTTATAAATGTATTCAATGTGGCATTGTCATGTAATATAAATCATTTGGGTTTTTAATATTCATCTCTTAGGTTTATTAATCCCTTGGGTTTATAATATTAATCCATGATATGTATAATAACATGTCGTGATTTAAAATATTAGGGTTTATAATATTAAACCTCGGGTTTAAGATTTATGGAAGGGTTTTACTATTAATTCCTTGTGTTTTAACTTAAATCCACTATGTTTAATATGATTCTTTAATTTATCTAATATGAAAATTAGGGTTTTTATTGTTTGATTTAATATTAGGGTTTATAATATTGTGTTTAATATTAGGGTTATAATATTCAGTTTAATGTTAGAGTTTATAATATTGGTTTTATAATGTTAGGGTTTATTATATTTGATATAGCATTAGTGATTAGTGTTGTGAAGCTTGAATGGTGCAAAAAGCTATCCAACGCTGCATTATGGTAAAGATTATTGTAACATCACTAGCAATATGATAATCATTGTTGCAATGTTACATTACATTGCAATTTTTTCAATGTCACATTGTGATGCTATAATGGCGCTTCATTTTGTGACACTTGAATGGTACAAAAATAAATCTAACTTCTCATTGTGACAAATATTGTTGCAAGATAAAAATCAATATCCTACTCATTGTTGCAATGTTATATTACCTTACAACTTATTCAATATTTCCTCTCACCATCACAAAATTAGGTTTTAAAAGTAGAGCTTTTAGTATTGTGTCTCGTATTGAGTTTCATATTGAGTTCATAATATTAGGGTTTATTATATTGGATTTAGTATTAGGATTTATTATGTTTATTAGTTCCTATGGCTTATAATATTAATCCCTTGGGTTTTTTAATCCACCGGGTTTATAGTATTAATCCCTTGGGCGTTGAATCCCTAGGGCTTATAATTTCAATTCCTTTGGTTTATTTATGCCTTAGGTTTATAATATTAAAACCTTGGGTTTATTAATGCCTTTGGTTTATAATATCAGTCCCTTGGATTTTTAATCTCTAGGGTTTATTAATCCCTTGAGTTTCTAATATTAATCCCTTAGGTTTTTAATCTCTAGAGTTTATAATATTAATGCCTTTGGTTTATTTATCTCTGAGTTTAAAATATTAATCCCTTGGCTTTTTAAACCCTAAAAACCCAAGGGTTTATAATATTGATCACTTGAGTTTAGTTACTAGATTTATTATTATGAATTATTTGTTAATATTTTTTTTTGTAAGCTTGGTAGGACTCTCTGATTTTCAAGTTTTGCATGTCCATTATTCACCCCACTGTGGGGAGAGGGTAGCATAAGATTTTAACTCAATATCTCCGATTCGGTGAGACTTCATTCCACAGACATTGCTACTTGAGCTACCCCATGCAGATATTTGTTAACATTATTATTATTATTATTATTATTATTATTATTACTATTACTATTATTATTAGTATTATCAGTTTATGATGATGATGATGATGATGATGGTTAACTTCCACTGAGACCAAACTTTGGTCTATCATACCTAAAGAAACGAATTATTTAGTTTGATTTAAGATTTTATTCCTATGCTCAAAAAGCTTGGAGAGAAGCCTCTCGAGCTCACTATATTTTTGACAATGTAAAAGTCTAGGAAGGTCAGTATTGCAACAAAGATTTTGAAACTAGTATCTAATGTGGTTGTACACAAGGCACTCTAAGAGGAAGTGATTTTCATCCTCGATGTTTGTATTCTCATAGAGATGGTAGAACCTTTCCATCCATAGTGTTTTAGGAACTGCCCACTGACCTGTTTCACTATGTAGCTCATGAGAGTTCGTTCTAATCTTGGCTAATTAATTTTCTTCTTTGAGCTAGTTAAAAAAAAGAGATACTTTTGATATTCTAAGGTGGGGTTGGTGACCTCCTTATAATATCTTAATTTTCTTTTAGATGCTAAATCTTTCTCACACCACATTCTTTCTTTGAACTTAGAAGTAACAATATTTTTAATGTTATTAATGTTTTGCAATGCAACATTCTCATTGATCTCCCAATGGTTTAACCAAGCCCTGGCGTCCATACCAACCTCGTTTGAGCCTTAGGTGGTTTTGGTTAGAATTTAAAGCTAGCTTAGGAAGTCTATGGTCTCCTATGTTATTGAGTTTGTGCTTGTACAACAGAAGCCTAGTCATAGCTAGGCTCTCGATAGGGGAAAGACCCACTTCTATAAGGAGAATAAAATAGGGTGTGTTGCTTTTAATTTTGAGGTTATACGTTATAAAATGCTTCTAGATTTTCTCAATCTTTCTCCAGGATTCTCTAGAGATGCTACAACCCCAAACCTCACATCCATATAAGATAACCAAAGTGACTAAAGTTTCAAAGAGGAACTTCTTTCTATCCCACATTACGAGGTTTGCCATTTTACAATTATTTTCAAGACCAAAATAAGCTTTCCATCCTCCATTAATCCTTTTCTCAATGCTATAGTTCTAGTTGAGCTTGTGATGAATATCAATTCCTAGGTACTTGTAGGAAGACACTTCCTCTAAGTTGCTATTGTCATACATAAAATTAGCGTAAGTGTCCTTCTTGGATTTGATAGTCATAACTTTTGTTTTGTCAGTGTTAACAATCATGCCCATGGTAGAGCAGAAATCCTTAAGAAGTATAAGTTTCTTATCAAGATTAGATGGGCACCTTGCGAGAAGAACAATATCGTCATCGTAGAGAAGAAGGATGATGACTATCCCAGCTAAGATCGTGCCAGCACATCTTGCTTCCTCTAAACAACCTTCTAGCTTGTTGATGTAAATGCCAAATAGGGTAGGGGAGAGGGGAAAACCTTGTTTAACTCCGATATTACACTTAATATCTTTCGAACACCCCTCATTGCTCTTTAACTTCTCAATTACATTCTTGTATAACCTTATAGTGGCAGCTCTCAACTCAAAAGGAACCTTTAGCTTTTTTAATCTGTTTCAAAGGTTATTTCTAGGAACTGTATCGAAAGCCTTTCTAAAGTCCACAAAGCAACAAAAGAGATTGGATTTATCATTGCAGAATTCCTCCACAATGATCCTAAGCGTAACGAGGTGGTCTATTGTTGAGTGCTTCTTTCTAAAACCTGCTTGGCCTTTAGCCCTCTTACCTTCACTTTTAAGCATATGCTCAACTTCCTTTCGAAAATAATACCATATAACTTGGCTAGGAGAGGGCTAATTGTCTGATAATTAGACGGGTTATTTGTATCCCCACTTTTAAAAATGGTGATAATGAGGCTTTGAGTCCATTTTTTAGGGAACCCTTACTTGACCGCTTGATTGAAAATCTTGTGAATGTGGGGGATGAGGACAGGACCTCCAATTTTTAAGATTTCCACCTAGTAACCTTCAATGTCCTTAGCTTTCCCATTAGCCAAGTGATTAACCTAAAATCAATGTCTTCTAATGAGAAAAATTCATTCGTTTTGAGCAAGGTTTCAAAGTTATCCATGACATTTAGAGATGCATAAATCTTTTTAAGATAGGAATTCCATTCGTGTAAAGCAATTTTATTATTATCTTTAGTTTTCCTAGTTAGAATCTGCCTCCAGAATTTCTTAGGATCTACCTTAGAGAGGTGTAAGAGATTCTATCGTCTTTTACAAATATACTTCCTTTTTTTCCTTTTAGTTAGGGCTTTGTATATTTTTATCTTGCCAATTTTAAGAGATTCATCAACAACTTCCTTAATTTCTCTCCTCACACTTTTACAATCTTTGTCATACCATGGGTTGGTTTTGATATTTATTTTATTACTTTAAAATTCAATTAAGAACTTGTTAATAGAATATGAGAGGGTTGTAGTAAAATTATGATAGAGATCTTCTATGTTGTCTATACTAGATAAAGGAAGCAAATTAGTTTTTAATTCATTTAGAAAGAGATTTCTTTTTATTTCTATCAAAGATTAACTTTTTTGGCTATAAGGATTATCTTCTATGGGATCTCTATGCATGACAAAATTGAGAGTTATAAGTAAAGGCCTATGATCAGATTCAGGTTCCTGGTCCTTTAAGATGTCAAAAATTGTTATTTTGTTGTATAGAGGGAGATCAGAGATAACATAGTCTACCACACTGCTACCAAGCCCATGGATGTAGGTCATATGGCTAGAATTGGGCCACTTCTTTATACTGTTGCAAATTATGAGATCCTGAGCACTATAGAGCTTGACTAGCTCCGACCCAAAGAATTTCTCCCCAAGGTCTTTAGAGCTCCTTTTGTACCGGCTAGCCAAAGGAAGGTCTTCGTCTAACCAAAGAGGATTAGGGTTGGAATGATTTCTTAGAAGAATAGTTTGGTTGCTTGAAGTTCAAGCATTAAAGTCACCCATTAAAAGGAAATTTCCTTCATTTCTTAGGCTAGAAATATCATTCTCTAAACCATTGTAAGGATTATTTTTATCTAGATTCTTTTTCTTATAGAAGTTAGAATTGATTGGGGGGGGGGGGGGGGGGGAATAACAGATTTCTATGTAGGTATTTTTATCATAAATCTCAGTAATTTCCATCCAACTATATTGGTTGTAAGGGTCATTTTTATAAATCCTACCATGGGGAGAGATGTTCTTCTTAATGTAACAGGTTATACCCCAATGCCTCTATGGGACGATTGCTTATTCTAGGTAGACCATAACGTAAAGCCATCTATGTTAGGGACCTTAGCTTCTTCGTGCTCCCAAGTTTCAACAAGAAAAATAATATCAACATCATTCGAGATCGAACTTAGCTTGGGGCCTTTTTTCCATGGAAAGCCCTGATAGTTCCAAGAAAGAATCCGAAGCATGTTGAATTGCTATTTATTATTATCTTTTTGGTTTCTATCTTCAATAACGACTTTTATATTTTTTATATATTTCCCATTTTCCTTCCTTCCTAGCTTCCTTTACCTTTTGAACCTCCTTTCTCAATTCTGCTTGATCTTCTGGAATAAGATCTTCATTTATAAATATTCTCGTTCCTTTTATACTTGAGTTTTTACTAAGTATGTCATACCTATGGTCAGTAGAACTCACCTTTATTCGGATCAACCTTCCTTTATTCTCAATTAGTTTCCCCAACCTTGTTACTTCTGTTAGACATGTTGTTTCAATTTGTAATTTGTTATGTAATTCTGTCTGGGATATGGCTAAAGCATCCTCGTCTATCTCATATTTCAAACTGAAGATTATAAGGTTCAAGGCCCTTTTGTTATGCTCATGGTCTAATTCTATCAATTTTTTCATTTCATCCTTAATTGGTTTGATATCTAATTTACCTGCCACACTATTTAGGGTGAGGCAGCTATTAAATTTTTCTTCTAGCTCTTTAATCATGTCGTTCATTTTAAGACTCTCTAAAGTATCAACATCTACCTGCTGGGATGTTTGGTTCATATCTTGGTTTTGTTTCTTTATAACCTGCAACCTTGTGTCCATTGCCTCCATCTTATTCTCCAATAGTTCTATTTTATTTTCTATTTGTTTTTTGATCTTGTCTTCAAGAGATGTGAATTTATTTTGCAACATGGCTGCTAACTCTGTTTGTAGCTTGACTTCTCTTTCTTCTCTACGTTTCTCTAAAGACTCTATATAGTCACAAAGGCTCTGTAGAGTAATTGTGTTAGGTCTACCTTTGGTAATCTTTGCTAATTGTGGTGAATTATTCATACTTGAAAATATATGAGTAAATATGAATTAGAAAACTATAAGGAATATGTGCACTTGATATTAGCAAGTCAGATTGCAGACGAACGTGCCCTAGATTGTTTTTCTATTACTGCAGAGACATCGTAAATTTTTACCACAGAGAGATCATAAATTATGACTGTAGATATCGTAAATTATTACTGCAGAGAGATCATAAATTATTACAGCCAAGAGATCATAAATACATCACCCTAAATTATTACCACAGATATGTATCATTAATGCCTATCACTACTATTTAATTTATATTAATAATAATTGATTAAATGATAAAATAATTATATACATTATTATTATTATCGCTATTTATTATTTTTTCTCTCTATTATTGTTAATTAATTAATTAATTATTACTAATATTTATTAATTAATATATCTACTTTTTATTAATTTTATTAAATGTAATATCACTCATTATTTAATTAATAATAATAATATTATTATTATTATGATTTCTTCTATTAAATTATTACAAGATTAAGTATCGTTAATGCCTATCAATGTTCATCACATTTACTAAATGTGGTTTGTGCATATAATTCAATATATGACATATCAACGCGATAATAAACCGCCCCTATTAATGTGATTGTGTTGTACGTATATAGTTATTATAATTAACATATTTACAATATATTCTATATTAACTTTGCTTATAATTATTATAATGAAAATATATAATAAATAAAAAAACTCATATATTTGAAATTAAAAACCCTATGTATAGTCTTTTTCTATAATAAGAAAAATTCCATTCGGTATTGGTAGTGTTTTTTAATTTAATTTTCACTTATTTTTAATAATGATGAACGTGAACAACATTCCTTGAAAGAAAAATTAGTTTATAAATCTTTAACTCTTATTCTAACTAATAGATGAAATGGTCTTTTTCACAACATTTTTCTCGCTAATTTTAACCAAATTCCCACAAGGATTTTTAAATTCTTTAGTTTAAATTGTTGAATCCATAAGATTTGAATGCCCCAAGGGCTTTTCAAGGTCTTGAATCCATTTATGCATTCAAAAATGTATTTTAAACAACAAAAAATCACAATCTTTCTTGAAATTGTATAGCAATATTCTGGTGAAAAGGGGCATTTCATCTGTAAGTTAGAATGAGCCATACTTTAAGAAAGATAAGAGATTGTTTGAATTTATTTAAAAAGTTATTTCAAATTAAAAATAATATTAAGAAAACTATTCCAACATCACCATAAATTCGATGGTTTAAGAGATTAGGAATGCCACCATTATAACAAATATTTTGAGATTGTAATGTAATTTGGGTGTCACTGTGTGTTAAGTTATGGTATGTTCTATGCTTAGTGAAATTTATTTCAATCTCTTCTTATTATCCCAATGTCAATTTCACTATTTAGCAATCACATTAACATAAAGTAAAATGTTGATAGAAAATAAATAAACAGAAGACAAGCGAAAACAACAGACACTAGATGTGGCGGCTAGCTAGGGACAAACCCCAATGTGGGGAAACCCTTTGATCAATTCTTCTATAATCTTCAATAATTTGGAAGAGAGAGAGAGAGATAGTGCAATTTCACAGTTCTGTAATTTTATGACAGTAATAATAAAACCCTAACCAACAACTTCAAAGTTGGTCAAACAACCCACAAATTACCTCAGGTCAACCTTGGTCAATTTGGCCTCCAACAACAATGGTGGTCAACCCAAAACAATCCAAGAGAGATGGTTAAATAGTGGGCAATGCATATGCAGCCCTACGTCAACACTAACCAGTCAACACTTGTCAAATCTGTGGTCAAATCAGGTCAACATTTTGTTGTCTAGATCTGTGGCTTTCTTGATAGAGGCTCCTCACACTAGACCAAAGTGAAGCTAACCTCCTTGTTAGTCAACGTAGTCAAATGCATCCTGCTGGTCCTTGGTCAACCTTAGTCAACGCTGCTAAAATAGTCATGTGTCCTCCTTCTTTTTGTGTCCTCATTCTTCCCACGTGAGAGAGATGTTGATCCTTGATGTGTACCGAATCAAATAAGGAGAGAGAAGAATGTGTGATGAGATGAGATGAGTGAATAATTCCACAAGGTGTCTTATATTTATATGAATCATTAAGGATGTGTGCCAAACATTTTGTTGCTGGGCAACCTTGACAAATTGTTAAGTATATACAAATAAATTCATATCTCCATAAATAGATGTCGGAATTGGATTATCATTAGATCAATCCTACACCTCTCGACAAGAGGAATCCAAGAAAAATATATGTTTCCATAAATAAGATGAACCACATGTAGTTTGGCCCTATTTTCCAATTTTAACAATGTGGAACTCTAAGAGAAATCATTTTTCATCCTAAACTCACCTAGTTTCATAAAGATTATCTATTATTTCATCCAAAAATATATTAGGACTAATCCAACACCTAGTCTCACTATGCATCTAGTGAAAGTTTGTGTTTATTTTAGTAACATTCATTTTTTGTTTATTGTCATCAAAGAAATACTTTTTATGTGATAGGTTAGGGTTAAATGAATCTTTATAGTATCTTAATTTTATTTTATCCTGTAATTAATTATCTAATTCTCATTATATTTATATGTAATATTTTAGATATTAATTATATTCTATGGAATTAATTCTTACTTTGTTGTCCAATTATTTCGCAATGTTTGCATGCCATCATTGTTTGGACCAATGGTGGTTTTGGATAGAGTCTGAAACAATTCTAGAGAGTGTCTTATAATCCATGTTGTTTATACTATTGTTGTACATTAAGTACCTAATAATAGTTATGCTCTCAATGGGGAATGATTACGTTCTATCAAGAGGCTAGGATAGGATTTATTTCCTTTAATTTTGAGATTATAAGTTATAAAATTTCATTGGATAAATCTCCTTCTCCTAAATTATTCAAAAATATTGTATCCTCAAACTTCATAAAAATATTAAATAATAGGATTTTGGAAAACATGAGGAGATTTTTCTTATCCAACAACAAAAGTTCCCTAATTTACAATTAATTTCAATCTCATTCTAAGATATATATATTATATATATATATATATATATATATATATCATATATATATTATATATATATAATATAAGTATTATATATATATATAGCGTTTCAATTGAGTATGTGATGAATATCAATTCCAAGATATTTATATGAAGACACCTCCTCCAAGCTCTTACTGTCATATCCAAAAGTATTGTTAGTGACTTTTTTGTATTTAATTATTATAACCATTTTTTTTTCAATATTCATAATCATACTTGTATTAGAGTTCTTTGTTGCTTATTAAGGTCATAATGATGACATTTCTTGAGAAAAATAACATGGTATAAATATGAACAATGATGACTATACTAATGGGACTTGCACCAATATGAACAACATATTCCATATGATCTTCTCGTTTATCAATGTATTCAAACCTAAGATGGTAATGGATAGGGGAAATCCTTGCTTGACTCCTATATTACAATTAATTTCTTATGACCAAAACTTAGTTCCTAATCCTGTAAATCACTTTCCCATACAAACTTATCACAATGGCTCTCAACTTCAAACACAATTTTAGATCTTCTAACCTATTCTACATACTAGCCCACTAGTAGAAAATGGCTAATTAGTTACTAAAAGAAATGACTAAAATTTTCATATAAATGAGCAATTTTCAGTCGGTGACCAATAGTAGCTAATTTACAGTATCTTATAACGCGACATACTTTTAGTCATTTTTAACTTAGTGATTAATTGGTTGTCTCAATTTTATCATCTAGTAGTACATTTAGTCATAAATTTGGTCATTAATTTAGTCATTGATTTAGTCAATTACTGCAATTAATGACCAAAGAAATATGACCAAAATGTTGGTCGCATTATAAGATAATGTAAATTAGATACTAATAGTCATATATATGCAAATTTTACTCATCCTTTGGAAACCAATTAATGACCAAAGAAATATGACTAAATTTTAGTCATGTTATAAGATACTATAAATTAGCTACTAATAGTCGTATATATGCAAAATTTAGTCATCATTTTTAATCACAAATTTATGATTTGCAGTAGTAATTTTTTTTTTTGTACTTTCATATTCATTTTATAAACGACTAATTTAGTCATATATTAATCTTATTTGTCGTCATCATTAATCAATATAAACTAATAATTTAGTAGTTTTGGATTAATATTAAGTGTTCATAATTAATCAACATAAATTAGTATGATTTTACGACTAAATTAAAAAAACATTGTAAAATGTGCATGTTCATCTAATATGATAATGCAAAGTTAGATATGTAAATTACAAGACTAAATAATATCAATTGCAAATAAAAGTAATTTCAGCCACATAATATCACACATAAATTGTATTATATAAAATGTCAAGTATTACAGTATGAGTTTCCAACTTAATATTGGTTGGACTAAAATTTACATATGAAATATTGTTTCATGATTTCAAAACATTATCACTATGTTTCCAATGCATTGAAAGTGAATTCACCAACTTTCAAGACTTGACCATCAGTCTTTATGTGTATGCCTTGTACAAGATATTGGCTCTAAGGGTATCACTAGACCAATTATTTTCTCTCTCATTTTGCATTTGTCTCTTCAGTGTTATTTTTCTCCTGTTTCTTCAATTCCTACTTCTTAACATCAATATTGAGTTCCTCTCCTGAAAATCAAAGAAGATACAATGCAGAGTATAAGACATGAAAGATGATGTATACTTGAATATAAACTAAAGTAGACTATAAAACGTTTATATGACATATACCTCAACATCAACAATGTCAGTGCCATTTTCCCCCATAAAAGAAAGATACTCGGACAAGTTTTCTTCGATTTGGGATAGTGGCCATATGACCCGTATATACAGTGAAAATAAAACATCATCATACAAAATAACACCTTAGTAACTTAGTTATATTCAGCATTCATATAAATCTTATGCACAATCATGTCAACTAAGCTACATGTTAAAAAGCTCAAGTTGTAGATAACTTGTTAAAACAAATAATCTAAGATGTGATGTTTAACCCTTGTCGTTTTATTCACATCAACATTTCATTCTCTAATGTTTGAACTTGGTCAGGTATATAGACAACCTATGCTCAAATAACAACATGAAAGTAAACTTTTTTAATATATGAAAATAATTTAACACAAAACCACTAAAAGGATTTCAATTAATATTTTGTAATATTAAATTCATCTTCGATATTTGGATGTTTTCTAAATGGAAATGATGCCAAGTATTTTTAATTTCATAGTTAAAAGACAAAACAAAATCAAAAGACACATTCAAAATACAATAAAACAATAAAGAGAGGATATCATGGAATGAACATTGAAATTATAGGAAATTTGTTTACCTAACCACCAGTATCTTGTCTAGCATTCCTAAAAAAAATCTTGTCCAAAATATCCATGCAGTGAAAGAATCACAACATTAAAAACCATTGGAATCCCTAATAGAAAATTTTCCAAAGTCGATGGCTTAGGCTCCTGAAGGATCTCTAACAAAAAATGAATCATATCTAAGACATTTTATGCATTTTCTCCCCATCCTTTTTCCAATCCAATTTCTTGTAACCTTCCCACACTAGAGTCAAGTAATATTCAAATGAAGGCATTTACATTTTTTTATATTTTATATCTATAAACTTTGAATCTAATTTGTTTGAGGAAGATATTAATTCATATTTAAAGCCCCCCTGTCTTGAGAAGGTATAGATTAATTAGGATGTCAGAAAAATCAACCTTAATGAGGTCCTCAAACAATTCCTACAATATCAATATTTTTCTTGTTGTGATATCTCGGGCAGAAAAAATAATATATTTGTGAAAAAACAAAGATCCATACATTACTTGTTTTCAAACTCTATATATGATGTATTTGTAGGCTAATTTTTAAGATGTTCTTCTACCTTTACCAAAGTAGATTGTAGCTTGGTTAAACTTTATATGCTTTCATTCAACACCAATTTTTACAAGATAAATGTCGCACATTATTATTCTCCATTTCTCATCATGATACAAATGATAAATTGAAAGTCACATAAAACCAAGAGAAAACCCTTTTTCTAACCAAAACAAACAAACAAAAAGTGCCTCTAATAAAACTTCACACCTTAGAAATTACTCTGCCACATGCATGCACTAAAGATGAGATTATTTGAATTATATTTAGGTCATACTTAATGGGATATTCATATTTTTACCATGATGTCAATTTGGTGTTAAAAGAAATATATAAATCCATGTTATTATCAGTAAAATTAAAGTACAATTAAAAACAAACAACGTCATTCCAAGGTAGTGGAGGGAGAAACATCTTCATAATTAGGCTTCTCTAGTTTAGTTTGATTTGAATTGAGTTCGCATTTGAATATATAATTTTATCTAAAGAGGTGAAATAGAAAGATGAGAATCGACATGACCAAGACAATCCCAAACTTTCCTTTCTCGATTATCCATATCTGTCTCCTAGCCTTGGTAAAATAATGTGCCTTAAATTATTCAAAGGGTAGAATGAATTTGCTACAAAACAAAATTGCCATCATGATATTAATTATAAGATCCACAAAGAAAGTTGTCAATTGGGTTTATCTTTGGTGTTTTTGAGGAATGATTTTTATCCTTCCCACCCAGTTTCAATTTCCATAAGTGACGTGATGAGCTCATAACAAGCATATTGGTGTAATGACATTGAATCTTGTTGTTGAATGGAATTCAGCAAGGTAAACATTTTGGTCACCATTCTTTCTAATTCACTCCAAAAACAATTGGCAAGTTGCTATATAAGTGATGTCATAGTTGTAACTTGTGAATTCTTTCCTGGCATATGGTTTGTTTCACCCTGGCATTCATTTTCCTTACCAAAACATTTGACTTGTTTCTTTCTTGTATTCAATAAAAAACTTAGTGACATATTCAATTCAACTAAATCACCCATTTTTCAACTTTTGACAAGGATCACTAATGATTTTGTGATTCACTCTTGGCCTTAACTCCTCTTTTATTAGGAAACCATAAGATGTAAAAAGTGAATTTCCATAACTTATTTGTCTAGGAAATCCTTCACATTCGAATTTGGAGGTAGTTCATGCATCATCATCTATTTAACAACAATAAACAATCATTTATTAATGGAATTGATATGATGGTAGAAATTCCAAACATCATATATAATTTTTTTGTAAAAGATTAGCAAATGAATTGCAAAACAAGTAGATTGCAAAGAATATACATCATAATATGGTGTTTTTAAGAATACCATACTCACTTTATCATATTCCAACATAATTAGAAGGAGACTATCATTTTTGCAACATGATGGGCTAAAACATGTATCCATATGTGGGCAACCATCTTTAGTGGAAGGGAAAGGGAAAGGTGGTCTCATGTCTGCATTCTAGGGAGAGAACCATAATTTAGTTTCCATAATCTCATTGCTCTAGATCGACACCCATCATTCCCAATCGACCATATGAATAATGAAGGAAGAGTGTGTTTCTTCACCCGTCTTGTACCTCCAATGTGCAACAACTCCAAAATTAGCTTGTTGATGCATTTCTTTAGTCTATCTTTATACTTCTAGTGGAATGCCATCATCCCCAAAAATGGTAGTATGAAAATACTGATACCTAAAGCATTTGGACAACAAAAAGTGTTAGGAGAGTAACCCAAAGAAGCCCATTGGTTTGTGCCTAACGTAATATACAAGTGACATAACTTCAATAGAGTGGAATGATGTATATCCCAAAATCAAGGGAAGCATAAAATATATATCATTTTCATATTCAAGTGTAGTGCTAAATTAAAATTCCTATATTTGGGGAGTGGTAGCAATGAAAAATATTTTAAAAGAGGATGTTGATGAATGATGTAAGTAGAATAAAGGGTTGCGAAGGCACCTGGTTGGTAAAGTCGAACTCGTAAAGACGGTGAGGTCTTGTGCTCAAACCTGAGTGAGGGAATTGACTAGTCACGAGGAGTGACTTGCCTAGGCCAAGCCCGCTCACCTTTTGGTTTTGAATTTACAAGTTGATAAGGACAGAAACTGACGCGGGAGTGATGGCAGTTTAACTTTGAAGGTCTGAACCAGTGTTACAGCCCCTGTATCTCACTGATGCAAAACCTAGAGGAGGGCAGTACCCTGATCGCTGAGTTACGCAGGCGTGGGCAAGCCTTGGCCCAACAAATGAGGAGAGTGGGGTCCAATGAAACCCCTTCATACAAACAAGTAATGCTGGAGAAAGGAAAAGCTCACTAGAAGGGATGAAGATTTTGGGCTTGGAGAATGTAGCCCAGGATGGACCAGGAAGAAAGAAGAAGATGGGTGGGCAGACCAAGAAGGCCCAAATACACAAACCCATAAATGACATCAGAAGTCTCGAAGGAAAAAAAAAAAAAAGGACACCCTAATCCCAGTAAGGAACCACAAGAAGCAGAAGGCGAAAACAAAGATAAGGAAGATGAAGGTGGTCAGCCCCAGCTCAATACAAATCTGGAAGAATCGGGCACCCCGAGGAAGAGATCAATGAACCTAGGGCATTGCAAACCCAAAATAGTAGAAAGTTTATGGGTCACCATTACAGATCCAGAAATGCAAGCTTACAGGGACCATATGTCAATACACGCTGTTATTTGTAATTTCATGGGTTTTTGGCCAACAAAAAAAGCTCTTTGCCTATGGATCAAACAACAGTGGAAACCAAAGGGAGATATCGGACTCCAACTAGAAGCCAAAGGCTTCTTCACGATATTCTTTGCTAACCTAGAGGACAGGGATCAAATTTTTTATTGTGGTTCATACTATTATGCCTCAACAGGCCTATACATGAGACCATGGAAACCCAATTTTGCACCGGAACAGGAAACTTTCAAGCATGTACCTGTGTGGATA
>APFE030596007.1:0-11381 GCA_000404065.3 Pinus taeda
CCCCCCCGCTGCGCAATCGGCACAACGAAGCGGGGGCTCTGCCCCCTCTTTAACCCCCCAGTTCACTACGTAGGTTATTCGTGGAAAGAATATAACACAACCCAACAGACACAACCTACAGTAGATCCACTGTAATATCCTCTGTTTTCTCTCACAGTCTCACCTCTCTATTTCTCGCTCTGAGAATACACATATATTCCACAGCCTCAATACAATACCCTCATACAAAGAGAGGGGTTTCCTTCTAGGGCAAAAAACCCTAAACTAAACATAAATTCTACCGTTAGATCATCCACCTAATGAACGACCCAGATTGACTAGAAATTACTATACTTTTACAAGGCAATTTTACATCTGTTTTTAGCTTTGGGGGTGCTACCCCCGAAACCCCCGCCGGGGAACCACTGGCCCGAGAACCCCCGTGGGGGGGACAAGTCACCCCCGCACCCACCCGCATGGAAGGGTGTACAATCTTCCTGGGGTATACATTCGGTTGAAACAAACACCTCTAAATTAGGATGATAATCATGCTCCACACCCAACAATCTCCCACTTGGAGAATGATTGTACCAACTCCACCGCTACTTCATTTGCTGGAAAATGACTCCTCTTTGGACCTGACTATTTCTCATCTTCATCATCATCCTTGAAGGCCAATTGAAACTGAGCATATTCTCAGTTTCTCCCTGGTTACAACTTTTGTTAGCATCTCTGCAGGATTCTGGCTAGTGTGTATCTTTTCCAGCTTCAACTCTCCATCTTCCAACACTGATCGTACGAAATGGTACTTGAGCTGTATGTGTTTAGTCCTAGAATGAAATGTTGAGTTCTTTGCAAGATGAATGGCACTTTGGCTATCAATGTATAACGTGCCCATATCATTCTTCTTACCCAATTCATCCATAAACCTTTGTAACCAAATCACCTCTTTACTCTGTAGCAGCAACATACTCTGCTTCTGTGATTGAAAGTGCAACAACACCTTGGTTTTTTGAAACCCAACTGACAGTTATTCCACCTACATTAAATACATATCCTGTAGTGCTCCTCCTGTTATCTTTGTCACCTGCGATATCTACATCAACATATCCCTGTAGAGAAATGTTTGAACCACCAAAGCATAATTCTTGATTTGTGGTACCTCTCAAATATCTGAGAATCCATTTCACTGCCATCCAATGTTCTTTTCCTAGATTGTTCATGTACCTTCTTACAACTCCCACTGCAAGTGAAATATCAGGCCTTGTGCAGACCATTGCATACATTAAGCTTCCAACTGCTGATGCATATGGAAATTTAGACATATAATCCATGTCTTCTTGGGTCTTTGGGCACAACTCCTTACTAAGTTTGAAATGGCTAGGAAAAGGTGTACTAACTAGTTTTGCATTGTGCATATTAAATCTTTTCAACACCTTTTGTATGTACTCATTCTGAGACAATGTTAATTTGTGATTTTTCCTGTCTTTAGTTATTCTCATACCAAGGATTTGTTTTGCAGCTCCCAAATCCTTCATTGCAAATGAATTTGGCAATTTTATTTTGAGCACTTTTATTTCCTTCATGTTAGACCCTGCAACAAGCATGTCATCTACATACAATAACAATATAATATACTTGTCATCATTTTTCTTTTTCAGATAAACACAATGATCAGAGTGACATCTAGTATAACCTTGTTCAGACATAAAATTGTCAAATTTTAGATACCACTGCCTTGGAGCCTGTTTTAAGCCATACAAGATCTTCTTCAACCTGCACACTAGTTTTTCCTTCCCTTTTACCTCATATCCTTGTGGCTGCTGCATATATATCTCTTCCTACAAATCCCCATGGAGAAAGGTTGTCTTTACATCTAACGGCTCAAGATGCAAATATTCAACTGCTACTAAACTTAAAATAGTTCTGATTGAAGTCATTCTAACAATAGGAGAAAATATTTCATCAAATTCAATACCTTTCTTCTGTGCAAACCCTTTCACCACAAGTCTAGCTTTGTACCTCTGTTTTCCTCCATCTTCTTCCTTTAGCCTGTAAACCCATTTATTCTGCAATGTAGTTTTACCTGCAGGCAACCTCACTAAGTCACAAGTTTGGTTATGGATTAAGGAGTCCATATCTTCTTCCATGGCTAGCTCCCACTTCTTCTTGCTTTCAAACAACATTACTTCTTAATAACATTCGGGTTCACCAGAATCAATCAACAACAAATAATATAATGAAGGAGAGTATCATTCAAGGGGTATATTTATCCTGGTAGATCTTCTAACACCACTTTCAGGTGTTTGGGGTGCCTATTGCTGTTGTGGAGGTTGTTGTTGTTGTGGTTGTTGATTATTATTATTTTAAGGCACCTTTACCTTTTCAGTGATCTCATCAAGAACTGTGTATTCCTTCTTTTCTTTTTCCTGTTTCTCTTCCTACAATAGATTCTTATACAAGACCTTTTCATTGAATATTACATCTCTGCTCCTAATGATTTTGTGATTTTCATAATCATATAAGAAATAACCAAAATCATTAACACCATATCCAATAAAGGTGCATTTCTTTGACTTTGCCTCAAGCTTTGTTCTATTTTCTTTATTAATATGGACAAAGGCCTCACAACCAAAAGGCTTTAAAAAGGATTAGTTTACCTTTTTACCTGTCCATGCTTCCTCCGAAATACCACCATCCAAAGAACTTGAAGGCCCTCTGTTTATTAAATAAATAGCAGTATCTACAGCATCTGCCCAAAATTGTAAAGGCAATCCTACATGCAATCTCATGCACCTTGCACGCTCCATGATTGTTCTGTTCATCCTTTTTGACACATCATTTTCTTGTGGTGTTCTTAGAACTGTCTTCTCTCTATGAATTCCATGCTCTAAAAAGTACCTATCAAACTCTTTGCTGCAATATTCACCTCCATTATCTGATCTGAGACACTTCAATTTCTTTCCTGTCTCAATCTCAACCAAACCTTTCCATTTCTTGAAAGTATCAAATACATCAGATTTATTCTGAATACAATAAATCCAAGTTTTTCTAGTTTCGACATCAATAAAAGTAACATAATAATGAGATCCACCGAGAGATGATACCTGAGCAGGACACCATACATTTGTATGTACAAGCTCTAATTTTTGCTCTTCTTTTCTTTCCCAACTCTAGGAAATATGACTCTCTTCTGTTTTCCATAAATTCAATTCTCACAGAAGTCCAAATCAACATTCTTCAAACCCGGCAACAAATTCCTTGAGTAAATAATATTCATCCCCTTCTCACTCATGTGTCCATGCCTATGATGCCATAATGTTGCATCTGCTCCTTTGGAAGTTAAAGCATTAATAGATTTACAAATACCATTGCATAAATACAATGTACCATCCTTTTCACCTTTTGCTATTACCAGGGCTCCTTTGGTGACCTTCCAAGCTTTATCTATGAAAGTTGTCACACAACCTTCACCGCCTAACTGCCCTGTTGAAATCAGGATTTTTCTTCAGATATATGCAACTGCAGTACAATATTAGTTAGCCATTGTTTCCATTTACTGATTTTACAAAACCTACCCATTCCAAAAATTTTAGGGTTTATCATCACCCAAACAAACTTGTCCAAAATCTCCTTGAACATAGTCATGAAAATATTTCTTATCAGGTGTGCTATGGAATGTGGCCCCTAAATCTACCACCCAAGAATCAATAATATTTTTGAAAGAAAGAATCAATGCATCTCGTAACACCTCACCTGTCACATTTGCTTCATGATTTTTTTCTTGCTGTGCATCTCCTTCTTTTCCCTTCCGAGATCTACAATATTTCTTTAGGTGTCCTTTCTTTCCGCATTTCCAGCACACTATCCCCGATCTGGACTTGGATCTACCTTTCCTCGATTTACTGCAATA
Source organism: Pinus taeda (assembly GCA_000404065.3). NCBI lineage: Eukaryota > Viridiplantae > Streptophyta > Pinopsida > Pinales > Pinaceae > Pinus > Pinus taeda. Next base: position 3,893 of record APFE030596007.1, read on the forward strand.
TCCAGAGCTCTTTCCTCTTTCCATTTTTCTTCCCCTAGACTTTGCACTCAAGGCATTACCCAATGTCTCATCGGAGCTTTTCCATCGCATTTCCTCGCTAAGGATAGCACCGACAACATCATCAAACTTTAAAGTACTAGATCTAGAAACAGAGTTACTAATGGACATTACTAAACCATTCCAACTTTCTGGCAATGAGCACAAGAATAACAGAGCTCTAAATTCATCATCAAAGTTTACCCCTACTAAACTTAACTGACTTGTAACTGTATTGAAATCATTTAAATGGTCTGCAACAGATCCACCTTCCGACATCTTCATATTAAATAACCATTTCATAAGAAATACCTTGTTTGAGGCCTAGGGTTTTTCATATAGTTTCACCAATGCCTGAATCAAACCCTTTGTCATTGTTTCCTTCAAAATGTTGAAGGCAACTGACGTTGTGAGGCACAACCGTACTGTTCCGAGTGCCTTTCTATCGAGAATGTTCCATTCTTCATCTGTCATAGCCATCGGCTTTTTTGTTTTTCTTCTCAATGGTAGGTACAGATCTTTCTGATATAGATAATATTTAATCTACATATTCCACAGCGGGAAGTTTGTGCCGTTAAATTTCTCGACCCTAAACTTACCATCTTCCGCCATTTCTCCCACTCAAATGAGAAACCTTTCTTTCCTATGAGTTTATTAGCCAAATAGACCTTCGCTCTGATCCCAGCTGTTAGAAAAATAATATATATGACAGAGAAATGCAAGACATATAATATGCGAAAAAACACAACCTCATAAAACCAGAGAGACACAGATATACATGCTTCACCCAGTTTGGGCTACGTCCACCCCAAACAGTCAATCCTTCCTTTCTATTATTCAGCAAAATGAAGAGACACAACCTACAGTAGATTCAATGTAATATCCTCTGTTTTCTCTCACAGTGTCACCTCTCTGTTTCTCGCTCTGAGAATACACATATATTCCACAGCCTCAATACAATACCCTCATACAAAGAGAGGGGTTTCCTTCTAGGGCAAAAAACCCTAAATGAGCAGCCTAGATTGACTAGAAATTACTATACTTTTACAAGGCAATTTTACATCTGTTTTTAGCTTTGGGGGTGTTGCCCCCAAAACCCCCACCAGGGGACCACTGGCCACCAGACCACCCAGCTGGGAGTGATGCCCTCCCCCCCCCCCTCGAACCCCTATGGGGGGGACAAGTCCCCCCGCACCCCCCCGCATGGAGGGGTGTACAATATTCTTGGGGTATACATCCAGCTGAAACAAAGACCTCTAAATTAGGATGATAATCATGCTCCACACCCAACATATTAATTATTGACTATTCAATGACCAAAATCAATGATAAATGCCACAACCCCATGGTGTTTTAGCGCACTAATTTGGGTTACTAACTTCAATCTTGAATAACTTACAAACCATGAGGAATTACAAGTAGAGCTATATACCGATAGAAAGACATTTTTCAGTGGACTATTTCTATAATGGTTATGAGACGAGAAACCATGAATGACGATGCCTAATGTGCCATGAAATTTTTAGGTCATCCTTGGTACTGCTTGGGTTGATGTCAATGATAACCGCAGATCATCTTTAAATCAACAATCTCCCCATTTGGCATTGATGGCAACACAAGTACTCCCCTTTCGATCAGGGCACCTCTTCCTACTACCTTCTCCCCCCCTTTCATATCAATGGCAAATGGTAACCCCCCCTAACACACAGCCATCTTGCGGACCTATACACATTTCCACTCCCCCTTTATTTTCTAAATAAGGAAAATCTAATGAGAACTTGGGAGAATCCCAAGCTTCTGGCAAAGATATTCAAATGCTTCATGAGGTAAGGGTTTAGTGAAGATATCAGCGATTTTTTCTTTTGTACCAACATATTCAAGTTTGATATTCTTTTCAGCAACTTGTTCTCTAACAAAATGATATTTGATCAGAATGTGTTTTGCTTTTGAATGCATGAAAGGATTCTTAGCAATTTTGATGGCACTGGTGTTATCACAGAAGATCAGAATAGGCTCATTGAATTGTACTAGAAGATCTTGCAAAGTTTGTTTCATCCAAAGGACTTGAGTACAACAAGACGTCACTGCAATGTATTCTACTTCCACTGTAGATAACGAGATTGAGGTTTGCTTTTTTCAAAACCATGATACGAGACAACCACCTAGATAGAATGTTGATCCACTAGTAATCTTATGATCATCAACGCTTCCTGCCCAATCTGCATTTGTAAAGGCTTGAATAATGAGATTGTTGCCCTTGGGATACCACAAGCCATATTCGATTGTGCCCTTTAGATATCGAATAATTCTTTTGACAGCAATAATGTGATTCTTTTGGTGCTGCTTGGAATCTTACTACTTGTCCAACTTCTTGCATAACATCTGGTCGGGAGGCTATTACATATAGAATACTACCAATCATAGATTTGTACAACCTCTGATCCACATCCTTAGATGAGCCATCTATGCTCAATTTACAACGTATTACCATCGGAGTAAGGACGGGTTTCCAATATTCCATTTTGAATTTCTTGAGCATTTCCTTGATGTACTTGGCTTGACATATAAAAATTCCTTTCTCTTGCTGAGATATTTGAAGCCCTAAGAAGTATGTCAACTCACCAAGTAAATACATCTCGAACTCACTTTGCATCTTTGTAGAAATGTTCTTACTTAGTTAATCATCATTGCTACCAAATATTTTATCATCCACATATACCTCAATGATTGTTAAATTACCTTTATCTATTTGTACGTAAATATTTCTATCAGCAATACCTTTCTTAAACCCTTGTTGACGTAGATATCTATCAAGATGAGCATACCATGCTCTAGGAGCCAGCTTGAGACCATACAGAGCCCTCTTTAACCTGCAAACATAGTCTTCTTTTTCTGATAGTAGAAAAGCTTCAGGTTGTTCGATATAAACTTCTTCTTCTAATTTGCCATTCAAAAATGCTGCCTTAAAACCCATTTGGTAAACTTTTATTTTTCTTGAACATGCATAGGCGAGAAACATCTAGATGGCTTCCATTCTAGCAACTGGTGCAAATGTTTCGTCGAAATCAATTCCTTCCACTTGTGCATAGCCTTTGCAAACCAATCTTTCTTTGTTTCTGGTAACATGTCCATCTTCATTCAATTTGTTCCTGAACACCCATTTAGTCCCAATGACATTTTTATCTTTTGGTCATGGAACAAATTCCCGGGTATTATTCTTCTTGATTTGACCCAATTATTCATTCATAGCTACTACCCAATGTTCATTCTGGCTGACTTCCTCAAAACTACTAGGCTCAAAGGTTGCTAGAAAAGCAATGTGATCTTGTTGTGACGAATGAATCTATTGACCTTTTCTTGTTCCAATTCCTTCATTTTTGTCACCAATGATTTGATTTGATGGATGTTTCTTTTGAGTCCATTCTTTTGTTCTCTTTGGAGGAGATTCTTGTTGTTGTTGTTCCTGTATATCTTTTTGATCATTATTTACTTCTTCCTTGTTGACAGTTGTCTCTTTTTCTAGATTTTTCTTTGTACCTTTTTCAGTCTTTGTCTCAAGTTTCAAAGATTCTAGATCCTCATCATTATTCATTAGAACACCATCTTCGTCAAATGTAACATTTACGCTCTCCACTATCTATTTTTGTCTTAGATTGTAGCATTTATAGGCCTTCCTTTTGCATGAGTAACCAACAAAGATACCTTCTTCAACACGTGATTCAAACTTACCCAACTTTTGATCTTCTCTTTTGATATAACATTTGCTTCCGAAGATTTTGAAATATTTTACATTAGTCGGTTTTCCTTTCCATAATTCATATGGGGTCTTGTTGCAATTATTTCTGAGAAGACTTATGTTGATAATGAAGATTATCGTATCAATTTCTTGAACCCATAATTTTTCATCCAATTTTGAGCCCTTCAACATTGTTCTACCCATTTCGTGTAAGGTTATGTTCTTTCTTTTGCCAACTCCGTTTTTCTGAGGTGTTCATACTATTGAAAATTGTCTTTTTACTCCATTTTCATCATAGTATTGCTGAAATAATTTTGAAGTGAATTCTCTGCCATTATTTGATCTTAGACAATTTATTTTCAAATCAGTTTCATTTTTGACCAACTCCTTGTAGATCTTAAAGCAGTCAAATGGTTCAGATTTTTTTCTTTAGGAAACTGATGGTTGTCATCCTGGTATAGTCATCTATCATTAACATGAAATATAATTCTCCATCTAAGCCTTTTGTTCTCATAGGACCACATAGATCAGTATGTATCAATTCCAATGGATGTGATGCAAAGTGTTCTTTTGTTTTAAATATGAATTTTGTCTGCTTGCCGTGCTGACAGGCCTCACATACTATGATGGAAGGTTTTGATATTTTCGGCATTTCTCGTACTACTTCCTTTTTTCTTATTCTGACAAGATTGTCAAAGTTTATGTGACCCATTCATTTGTTCCATAACCAGTTTTCATCTTCTTTAGCTAGTATACATTCTTTAGTTGCTTCATCCAAAACATATATGTCGTTTGGAGCTTCACTTGTTGTAGCAACAATTTTACCATACCTGCCTTTCCTGATTTCACATTTTGTGGTGTTGAATAGCATTTTATGTCCTTGATCACACATTTTTCCAACACTGAGAAGATTGTGATTCATGTTTTCAACCAATAGAACATTCTTGGCTAGAGCATATTTACTTCCGAGACTGATGGTACCTGATCCTATATCATTTGAAGATCCATCATTTCCAAAGGACACGGTTCCATCCTTCTTCTATTTTAGAGATATAAATTTATTTCTATCTCCAGTCATATGCGTTGAGCAACCACTATCAACATACCACACATATTTGTTGTTTTGAACCTTGAGAGAAAGAGCACAATTATCAATCTTATTCTTCTTCCATGTTTGTTTGTTCTATGCCTTCGAAGATTCTTCTGGGGGATTTTCAAGTCTGCAATCTCTGGATATGTGTCCAAAGTTTTGACATTTGTAACATTAAATATTATTTCTTAAATGTTAAAATCTATTGATGTTTCGTTGATCCCTAGGAAGATCATATTTGACAGATCTCCTGGAATTGTATTGATTCCTAGGGTATGTGTGACATTCTACAGCCTTATGACGAAATTTTCCACATGAATAAAAATATCCTTGAAAAATATCTTGATACCGGGATGGAAATATTTGTCGGGGAATTGTCTTCCAAGGTTGTTCTTGTGAATCTTATCCAATGAAGTCTACATGCCTGTCAGATCTCATAGGTTCATTTTATTTTGTTGTATAAGGTCCTTCTTCTTCTTCTTTGTAACCGAGGCCAGTTCTGTCGTTGTAAGATCGTTGATTGTTGATGAGTTCTTCTAGCACCCTTGAGCTGTTGGCATAGTTTTGGACAGTGTTTCCCTTCTTCACTTCCTTGGAATGGATCTTCTTAGCCTTGAGCTCTTTTATAATCTTGATTGCCTCCTTAGAAAATTATTCTATGGTAAACCCTTCTTCTTCATTGTTTGATACCTCTTGTTTATTGTGCTTGGCCATGAAAAATACTCTCTCATTGGCTTCTTCTTCACTGTCACTGTCTTCATTGGATGATGAGCTATCTTATTTAGAGAGAAAGTTCCTTTTGAATCCTTTCTTCTTGCCTTGCTTGTTGAATTTGTTAAAGCCTTTCTTTCCTTTTGAGTTTCCATCACTTCTGTTTAGACATTTTGTTTTGAAATTCCTAACCTCACCACAACCGAAACATATCAATGGAAGTTTACCTTTTAATTTTCCCTTACCAATTTTTATTTTTCTCGTAAAGTAAGCATATTCTCCATCTCAAAAACCTTCTTCATCATCTTCCTTTTCTTCACACTTGCAGGTGCAGGTCTTTGCCTTTGAAGGTTGTTTGTCCTTATTAGTTTTCTTAGATGTATCGAACGCAATTTCTAGATGCGAAGTGCCCTCTTCTTCATCAATTCTCATTTCATATGCTATAACTCCATGTAATTCCTCTTTGCTGAGTTTGGCCATATTTGCACTGTATTCTAAGACCGATACCTTTGGGTTGAATCTTCCTGGTAACATTCTAAGAATCTTTCATATAATAGTCTTCTCATCAATAGGCTCTCCCAATCCTTCCAGAGTGTTGGTTATTTCATCAACGTGTTGGAAGTATGCAACAATGTTGTCATCTTCTTTCATTCTGAGTTGATCAAATTTTTCTCTGTAGATTTGAATCTTTGCTTCTTTGACATTTGAGTCGCCTGCATATATATTCTCAGGCTTGTCCCATACATTTTTGGCAGTTTTACAACCCAACACCTTATGATAAGTAGATTCAATAAGTCTATTGATAATAATATTCTTTTCTTTTGCATCATTTACCAAATTCTTCTTACCTTGTTCATCCGTGGTTGGTGTAAATCCATTTTGAACAGTTTCCCATACTTCGTAACCTTGCACCAAGAGATAGACCTCCATTCTTCCTTTCCAGAGTGCATAATTAGTTTCATTGAACAGAGGTACACCATTATTGGTATGCTCCATGATCTCCTTCCAGTTGTTAAACTGTTATTGAAGGAACTTGGCTCTGATACCAATTGTTGGAAATATTGATAGGGGGTGTGAATCATTATTCGTTTCAATTAGTATTATTATCAATATTTCAGAGCATTAGTTAATCTTCAATTATTATCAGCATTTGTACAATGATAGCAGTAAGCAAAAGGAACACAAATGCACACAGTTTTTAAGGTGGAAACACTCTCCGGGGCAAACACCACCTCAACGCTTTTCTAATAATTCTTTAATCTTCAACTCCAATTGAAAAGAAAGCTCCAACCTCCTAGAATCTAGAAAAGTATTATTCTCCAGCTCCCACTGGATGGATGCTCCAATGCCCGATATTCTTCAGTAGTCAACTGAATGGATGCCCCAACACCCAATGAGATACAATTCACCCTAGCACCACCCTACCACCCTATAGAAGAATAAAAGAAGAATGGACTCTCGTACTAGGGAAAATGGTCCACTTTACAATGATATAGAATGATGTAGAAGAACAAGACATGCTAGACCATAAACCCAACTATGACACAACCACCTAATGATGATCCTAGACCTCCCAACACTACCTCTTCAACTCTTCACAAATAAATAGTTGTACAACTTTTACAATGATGCTTTTACAATGACTCTCTACACTGATAATTTTACAATGACTGTATGTAGTGCTACCAACTTGAAGACTTCAAGTGGTGAACGTCTTGTTGTTGTTTGTAGAAATTTTGAATAATATGACACTTATTCACAGAGATTATCCTGATTATACACTATTTGCGGAATCATGCATAATACATAACCTCCTCTACGTTGATCATCAATTTTGCAGTATTAAAGAAACAATCGCATGCGCACATTGAAGCATCAATCACACATATCAACACAGTATATCACGGGGAAAGCAT
>APFE030596016.1:0-25406 GCA_000404065.3 Pinus taeda
TCTTTCTGAATTGAAAAAAAAAAAAAGAAAAAAAAAAATATGTGTATAAGCCTGAAAACCAATCTCAGATTGGCGGTCTTATATAGAAAATATGGGGTGAAAATCAAGGACACCTCACACTCCATATTTTCCAAAAAAAATATCTCTCTCTTTCCATCATCATTCCATCTTCATTCCATTTCGCTTCACTCCATATTTTTCATTCCATTCCACTTCATTTTTCTTCCAGTTCATTCATTCCATCTCATTTCCACCAATAAAGTCCCTCTCAGGACTATTCCATTCAGATAAGGTTGTTCTAATCATCTTTGTGCAGGCAGAAGAGTGTTGTTACAGATTCCGCAGCTCATACCAAGTTTCCGTAGCCAATACACTCTACCTCTGCAATCAAAGAAATTCTGTTTCAAAAAGGAAAATTTACAGTCAGAGGTATCATCATCAAAGAGAAGCAAGGATACATAGCACCTATAAGGCCAGAAAGCAATCAAAAGTTAGCCACCATAATCAACAAAGGGATCAAATGCAAATGTATAAAGGTATGTTCCAAATTTTTAACCAACAATTTAATGTCATTTATGCATGGTTTTCAAATCGTGGTAGGAGTCACTTAATGCAATGATTGACAAGATTATCCCACTCCTCGTCCACGATCACGCCTAATCCACCTCATCACCCTCCTAACGGTTTCCTAATTGCTATTGATTTGAACTTGATACGAACTGCTCTTCCATTAACTACTCGTACCTCAGTGACATATACCAGTGTACTACGGCTCTACATATGATCATTTCCACAGCCAAGTGTATGCAGCCACCCGACGCTTACAGATTTGACCGTTGCACCCGCATGCATAAACTCATTGCCGTATTGTTCTCTACTCTCATACCACCGTTTCCATTCTCGTTTTCATACACCACTCTCGTTTTCACTGTAAATCCCTCTTTGTTTTTCCTCACCTCACTGTTCAAAACCCCGATCACAAGTTCTGCACCATACCATTTATTACATTACGGTTACCCTGTTACAACCGTAATTCCCCTATTTTTCCCATGAAGCATTCTCCTCAAGCATCCATATCCTACTGTCAGAGCTTCAAGTAAAACTGAGAGCCGAAAATGGGGAAATTGTTAAGAGCAGAACCAGAGGGTTCGAAGTTTTTAGAGGGTTACCCACAGGTAAAAGAAGCACTGCAGAGAGCCGAATGGTTGAAGTTCATTCAGAAATTTAACGGGTACAATAAAGAGGTGAAAAAGGCATTTGCTCGGTCATTTGATGGGAAAACCGTGGAGATAGGAGACCTGCAGTTCACCATAACAGAGAGCACCTTGGCCACAACAACCGATTTGCCTCAAAAAGGAGAACGCTGGTTCAAAAACAGAACAGTTGAAGATCAAGAGTGGAGAAATATGCTCAAGAATCCAGGTATGGATACCTCAATTTTCACTAAGGGAATCCCTATACGTGTCATTAAAGAGGAATGGACTTCATTACTATTGCTTGTTCAAAAATTTTTAACATGTGAAGGTCGTTTCGATGTCATGTATATATACCATACAAGAATCATGATGCACTTTATGGATGACCGTGCTATCAACCTACCTTGTTTCTTGTTAGCTAGTCTAAAGAAGATGTGTGCCACTGTTCAGAAACACGTGGGAAACATTGAACCCCACTTGTATCACCATGGACTCATTAAAATTTTAATTGAGGAGCAGTTGAAAACTAAAAATGATACATGGGAGAAGTTTCTAGTTAGAAACCATTTTCAAGAGGTAGCTGAAGCCTCTAGCAGCTCTCCTAGGATACCAAAGAGAAGTAGGAGAAGAGAGAAAGAAATTACTGCCCAGGAAACTGCTGTAGAAATTGAAGAAACTGCCCAAGGGACTGCTGAAGAAACTGCTCAAGAAACTGCCCAAGAAATTGCCCAAGAAGAAAGGAAAAAGGGAGACAGAACTAAAAGACAAAAGGGGGATAAAGGGAAAGCCATTGTGCAAGAGTCATTTCCTTCACCTAAGCCCTCAATTGAAGAAGAATCCCAAACACTAGCTGATAAATTAGTACAACTTCAAGCCACTGCCCTCTTAAAGAGAAAACAGAAAGAGAAACATAGTGCCCAGCAAAGAGCACTAATGTACAAGTGAGAAGAAGCAGTAGGTTGAAGGGAAAACTGAGTGTGACCAAAGGAAAACAGTCCCATTTTGTTGATTTGGGCACACCTGAAAAGAATCCAATTCAGCTAGATATTGAGCTAAGTCCTCCACGAGAGGAAAGTCCCTTCCAGCAAGAAAAAGAAAGCAGTTTTCAAGAATTTGAATTTAGACCAAGACAAACACTTGACATAGACCCTGACCAGCAGAAGGCATATGATTATTTGGAGACTTTAGAGAAATCTGTTGCCGGTCCAAGCACTATAGTGCCTCTTGATGAACAGGTCAAATCTTTAAAACAAGAGGTATTTGAGCTGGAAGTCTTGAACCGGCATATTAAGCAGGAGAATGAAGCATTGAAAGAACAAAACAAGCTGGACAAAATTTTCCACGACAACACAATGCTTCACTTGGGTCTTTGGCACAAAAAGAATAGGAAATTGAAGAGGAAATGCAAGAAATTGAGCAGGGCCTTGATTAACTTGAAGTTTAGGTGTTTGGTTAGAAAACCAAGAACAAATTTGGCAGTAAGAAGAAAAAGGAGAAGGTTGGATGTCTTGGCAGAGGCATCTGAGCATATGAATTGAAAAATCATGACAAAGTTTTGGTTGCATGAGGACATGCAACCAAAACCTGCACTCATTTACCCATCCTCCCAACAGCCTTTTCCTACTCATTTCCTTTTTTTTGTCATCATTTCCTTCATCAACTTGTTCAATTCATTGAATTATAGGACTTTTTAACATGATTTGCTAATTGTGCTAATGATTGACTGTTGGTTTAGATTTTTGGTTCAAGTGTTGCAATTCCGCAACTGATACAGGGTTTCCGCAGCCGGTCTCTGATTCCGCAGCCATTCTCTTGTTTGCTATGATCCAGATGTCCTCTAGAGGAAAGATCCACATGGGCAAGTTTGTATGACTGTGTACATGGTGCATGTGCTATCAGCTCAGCCAAACTGGCCGTCTACACCCCTGGTCAACGTGGAGGTAACTCTGGTCAAACGGCAAGGTTGCCAACGGTGGCACGGCTTTGCGTGTTCAGATGGAGCACGAAAGTCACAGCTGGCCTCTTCTTTAGCCATGAAGACTGCAGGGGACAAGAATCCAACAGCGGATTTATTAACCATGATGATCGTTCCCTAAATCCGTGCACGGTGCTACTGAATGTGTCTTTTGCATAAGCTTTTAGTTAGCTTAGTTTGTGCACAGAACAGTTAATGTTCTTGCTATAAATAAAGCGTTTCTACACGCTGATTAGTTAGTTTTTGGAAGTTAGTCTTTGGCTGCTGTAAACTTTATTTCAAGACTCTTTTATATAGCGTTTACGCTCTCCACTGTATTTTATTATGTGCTGATTTAATACCAAGAAGACAGTTCTGTTCTTACCTGCGTAGCTGATCTTTTAATTGGTTGAAGTGGATGGAGGGCCCCTGTCTGCTACAACCATTGTACAGTAGTTTTTAAATTTGCTTTCCTGCATTCCTTTTTCTCTAATTTACCATGTATATTAATGTACAGTTTGAATTATGCTGCTTTACGTTTCTATACTTTTCATGACTGATCAGTGTGCATTTTTACAGCTTTGTTAGGAGCCCGGGACAATGTGCTTTTCCTTCTTTTTAACACTAGTGGCATCTGAAGTTGTCTTATCTAAACTGCTTACTTCCACTTTGATTTTCATTTGTTTCCTTGCTTAGTTAGTTTCCTTGCCTAGTTACTTTATCAAGTTTTATCAAGTTGCTAATCTCTTGATGGTTCTTTTTATCATAATTCACTAACATTTATGGGACCAAAACATCATTTAATTGCAGCTTGGTTTATTTAGTTTTAGACTCATATTGCTAATTCACTCCTAACTCTTTTCACATGATCAATTTAGCTAAAGGCAGAATGTTAAGGGAGAATTAAGTAGTGTGATTTGTCACTTAATTTTTGCATTGCTTTAGATTCCATAGAGGAGTTAGAATAGTGTTCCTGCTTTCAGATGAGTTAATATAGATGTCATTTTCATTCTTATCAGTAGTAAAGGTATTGGACTAGTGCCATTGGTCTTTTTGTTTGATGCTTTACTTTCATTCGAAGCTTTAATTCCATTCCAAGTTATTGATCAAGTTTTCTCTTTAAAATTCAAGAAGCATTTAGAAATCGCCACATACACGCACATTCACTCACTTGTTTATAACTTCATCACATCACATTAGGAAGATAAGTTAGACATAAACTAAAAATGACAAAAAGAACTAGGAAAGGCTGCTTAAGCATATATTGTACACTTCACTTCATCAGCTTACGAGCCCCGGGTTGACAATTTATGATAGCAATTTAGACAACACTAAATTGACCAAACAGAAGGGTGGGTAAATTTGGTAGTTCAACATTGTAAGCATGTTGTACTGGTTTATTGTGGTGAGGGTGTGGAGTTAGTTGAGCAGGAAAATGTGTAAGGAACAGAGCATTGTGATGATGTGGTTGGTTGGGTTGAGTGGATAAATTTGATATGCAAGTAGGATGTTGTGGAAGAGCTGGTGGAGAATATGGAGAATGTGCTTGTGCTACAAGATGAGGGAGAGTAGTCATGCAATCATAAGGTGAACCATGTCAAACTTGTAGACAAGATTGGTGGTTATATTGAAATTGACATGGCTGCCCTAGAACATGAGTATTCCAGAATGGATTATGCAAGTAAGAGAATGGAGAAGAAGTGTTTTGAACCATACCCGTAGGTCATGATTTCCATGGTTTTTACTTTGTTGCAACTTCCTCATCTCTTTGATATGATACTTCCATCCTATATAAGGAAGAACAACTATTTATGGGATGTTCCTTTCGGTCATGAGGGAAAAATACTTCATCAAATTCTTCATTTTTCTGAACCTGCAAAACATCCAATTTTGAATTTAGAGAGCTAATAAAATCAACTTTAAAATTTTCAAATAAAACATTGATTTCAGCTCTTATGTCTCCAATTCTTGTAGCAGATTTAGAAAAGAAGGAACAAACATCTCTAGAACTCTTACCAGCCTTGAAGATTCCTCTTGAATACTTTATGCACAACTCACAAACATAATCATATGATAACTGAAAAACATCACCTTTTCCTACCAGATTTAAGAGTTCTAAAAATTCATCTTTGATTCCTTTAAGAATGAGTGTTTTTAAGATCTCTTTTTCCAAATGCTTATATTTTGATTTTTGAAGGTTGTATTGAAATCGATCTACATAGTCCTCCAAAATTTCATCTTCCCCTTGTATCATACCGAAAATATCTTCATTGGATTTGCAATAGTATTGGTACTTCTTCAAGAATATGTTCTTCATGTCCTCGCATGATTGGATGCAATTCCCACCTAGGCTCATGAACCATCGGAGAGATGCTCCTTTTAGAGTAAGAGGAAACACTTTCAATATTTGATCATTAGTATAATAATCATATCCTCTACAGAGTATTTCGAACTCAAATAAGAATGTATCTAGATCTTCATTTGCTAAACCATGAAAATTTGGTAAATATGAGGGAACTATGTGCATTTGTGTCACTCCTCCTAGATCTTTGATAGGAAATTCAAAAGTAGAAACGTGAGCCATTTCTTACCATAATATAAGATGTTTTTCATGTGTTTCTTCGAGGCTCCTTCTTCAAATTTTCCTGTCAATTAGTTAGTGAAATGGGCGGTGCTTACATCACCACTTGAGTGAAATCATGTGATTTGTTTTTCAAAATTTCTATTTTTTCCCTAGTCATTCACACAAAAATTCAAACATCTATTTCTACTCTAAGTTCTTTAACAGTTCTGTTGGAAAGCGGGCGAGGGATCAGGGCTTTTACATGCTCCGTACACAGGGTCTTACCTTCCGTTTTTAATACACAATTCTTTCCTAACAAGCACTCATCATATGCACACTACTCTTTAAAAATGGCTACACTCTCCCTGGCAACGACACCAAAATGTGGAGCGATAAAAAGGGTCTTTTTAACTCCTAATTACCTTCACATTAATTGTCAACCTAGGGACGACTTTTTTATTTCAAGAGTGTACTAAATCTGAGGTGGCTATTTACTCAAGAGTCATGTTATGAAAGATGTAGTACAGTGCTCAAAATACAAGAGTAAACAGATGCTCAAAATGAGATCTACTTACAGCAAAATATGTTAAGACTTAAATCACGCATTCAGAAAACTACAACAAATGTTCAGTCAAGGGTAGAGTAATAGTAACTCATCCCTTTTTAAACTGATGTAGCTAAAGATAATCAAGGAACAAATCATCAATCTGGGAACTAGACAACAAATGTCAATGCCCACTACAGTTTCAGATCGTTCTTCACACCAAAGCAAAGATAATGTGAATATCAGGAAATGGAACAGCAACTAGGAAATGTAACAGCAACTGAAATAAATAATACACACATCATATAGATATATTATGAAAAACAGTAATATGGTGCTGAAATAAATAATACACACATCATATAGATATATTATGAAAAACAGTAATATGAGTCTGATACTGCAAGTATTAATCCTGGTTAGAAAGGGTAACGATTACAATTCATAATGGAACCACAATGTCAATTGAACAACAATCATATGAAGTATAAACCATAGACAAATACAATAATACCAGCTTAAGAAGGTTACAACATGATTACTCTGCAATTAAACAGCAATAGCGTTATGTAGAGAACAACAATGTTACATTAACTACTTTAAAGGAATAGTAATACGTTATAAGATTAGAATGCACATTACGATTTTCTTGTTGCAGAGAATGATATATGAAATATAACAGAGATGTAATATACGATAACAAAACACGCCATATTACCGATTCAAGCTGATAAGCAAAACCACGCATGAACTACAAATATAATATACAACAGCAGCAACAGTGTACTCCACCAGAGGCTGGGCCCTTAGCCGCTAGCGGATGCTGCTGGGTTACTTCAGATGAACAGAATGAACAACAACTACCAAATCATGTATTAATCATCAAATGGTGAAATCATTACAACAACTGAAGCTTTGAGACTTATAGCATGAAACAATCCTTTCTTCCTCCTATCCTATCATGAATTCTTAATTCTAAATCTCTAATTCTAAATCCTCAATTCTCAATTCCCCCTCTCTGATCTCTGTTTTCATTTAAATAGAGAGAGAGCAGAGAGCAGTTACAATAGAGATAATTATAACATGATTCTATTACAAAATTGGATTGTTTCCAACCAATTGATCAACAAAAAGATATATTTCCATCCATCTCTCAACAAGAGGAAGACGAATTTGGCTTTGTAGCTGAGATTTGGAGGACGACCGCAACAACAAATCTAAGAAAATCATGCTCAAAGAACCCTGTGTTTCTCTCACTACAAGCCGAATTTGGGCAAACCATTCTTTTAAAGTTAATTGGGTCCGTTCTGGACAAAACCCATTTCCAGATTTTCCAAATTCTTCTTCATTTGCTCAGAATCTCAACTACGAAACTGTCACTTCTTATTCTAGCGAATTTATGAGTTGGTACTTTTAATAGTCAAATCTTCAATCTAGAAATTATCTTGGAGGTTAAAAATGGTGAATAATGTTACAACCAATTTATTGAAACTATCATTGATAAAATCACGCATAATCATTAATTTATTACAAATATAGGAAGATAAATAATATTCATCCATAAGAGCATAAATAATTTATAAACTAGATTTAAATGATAAATTATAATAAATGACATGATAAAGAAGAGTAAAAATGGATGAAATAAGTGTTACAAAGTGGTCGTATTCATGGCCCAACATCGATCATTTTGGATCGTTGTTTTTTCACAGCGCTCTTTTTTAGTGACCACTCTTATTTTCCCCCATCGCATACTCCTCCCTTCGCAGTTCCTTCCTTGCATGTTCTTATTTCTCTTCTTTTCCTAAGAAATGAAGGCCTCTATTCTCCCCTCTCTATTTATATACCCCTTCACTATTTAAAGTAGAAAAAACAGAACAACAGAAAAGGAGTAATAGAAAAGGAATAGCAGAAAATACAGGAAAAAAGGAACAACAGAAAAGGAACAGCACGAACAATGGAACGACAGAAAAGGAAACACAGAAAAGGAACAACAGGAAAGAAAAACGCAGCTCCAACAAGTTCGTCAAGCTTGAAGCAAGTCGGCGCCGACGAAAAACCTGAAGAGTCCATTGCTCGACACATCAACCACAATAATATAGATTGATGCTTTGTAAATGCTGTTATTTATTACTGCAGTTTGTTAGGATTTACCTTTGGTCTTTGGTTTTTAGAAGCCCAAAAGGGAGGATAAGGAGGAATTTTGTTTAAGCTGTAACTCCTTCTCTAGCTCTTCTTGGCACCTCAGCATGTATTTTAGGAGCTCAGTCTCCCACCTTTTTTCAGATTTATAATAGCAACCGAATTTGTCAAAAAAAAAAATCTATCAAATGCCCAACCTAATCAAGTGAAAATGTGATGGGGTAATTTTTTTTAATAACTATAATGTTTTTGTGATCAAATTAAAGTGGAATCAACTTGATTGAAACTCGTTAGCATGCTCTAAGAAATAACATAAATTTACTATTATTTGAACCAAGGGACTTCCAGAAATCTAGATTTGGGAATAAACAAGCTAATTCAAGTAGCTCAATGATTACTATGACCTTCTTTTGATGATTCTGGACTCGCCAACATTTAGGGAATCTCCTCGATATGAAGTCCCAATTACTAGAACTCGCACCGTTTGGTGTAGGAGTTCCATTCGATATGATGACCTGATTGTTTAAAGATTTTCCTTAGCTCTTTCTTGTTAGCACATGAGAGTGGTTTACTTTGTCTTCAAACAACGAGGTTCGCATGCATAGTGAGTCGTTAGTTTCACTTATGTCAAGGTTATTTCACTGCAAAGGGATAGGGTGAGATTGAGTCTCAAGTCGAAAGAGAATATTCCCAACTTCGTTAGAGACACACAACACAGCAGGACATGCGCAACTTCCAGTGGAGTAGTCCACACAGATGTGGCAGTCACAAACACACAGTGAACAAATAGCATGTACAACACCCAATGGAATAGTCCACATGAGTGTGATGGTCATTATAACAAGTTTATGAGAATGCATCTGTCGAGTGTCTAGTGGAATAGTCCACATAGGCGAGACAACGTTAACAACTGATACAACACATTTCCAATAGAATATGTACTAAAACAATCGAAATAGTTCAACTGTCTTAATACAGGTTAAAGCAACATGTATTACAAGTGTCCAAAGAATAGTCTTACAAATGAATACAATACATGTGTGAAAAATGCTGGCCTGTTATCGGACTTCTGAATTAAGTGAAATTTCCAAGACACATCGGTACACCATACATCACTAACCTCAATAGTGGGGCATTGGAGCCACTTCTCGCTCTTGAAAGAAAACACTAGAGGCACTCAAGGCTATGTGGGAGAGCCAAGGTCAAAAGTAATTTGCATGTTCGAATGAGGGGTATATATAGCCAAGGGTAGAATTAACCCTTGTGATTGTTCGAATTCCCACATGACTGTTTGACTTACATGACTCTTCAACTTTACATGTGCGTCTCTTGGAATTCCATGTTACATTAAATTGATTACAACAGTATGGACCACGGTAGTGATGTGGCCAAGATGACTCATGACATGACTCGACATGACAGTGCTGGTATGTTCATGCTGATGGTGGTGTCCATGTTGAGTTGTAGTGCTGCTGAGTGATGAGTGTGCTCTTGGTGTATCATAGCTTCACCTCTGCATGGCAAGGTGTACGAAGTATTCGATGGTCTTTGTGTATTCTTGATGTTGCATGTGCATGTATCTCCTTTGCTAGTACTTGTCATGCTTCATGTGTTCATCCATTTGCGAACACGTATTCTAGCATGCGCTCCTTGTTCATCCCATTCATCGTCGCGCCATTTCTCATCCATGTACATGTATCTGCAATCATTCATGATGAGACGACATCAAATCCAAAAATATCCTAGTTTACCATGATGCATCATTTTTCATTTTCGGGTGTAGGTGTTTGGGAGAGAGGACAAGGGTTTGAAACTACGCAGAACACATTTCAGGATAGGATGCGAGCTCCGGGGCACTGTTAAGGAAAATTGCGCAGAGGTCATTGGGAGGCTGAGATGAGAATTCCATAACAACAATGACCATCTTTGGGATCTCTCTCGGCTGGAAGGAAGAACTGCACAAATTGTCCAAGGAGGCAATGCAAGTAGTAGGGAGGACATTGGTAGTGAAAACTGCGCAGATTCTTCAGGGAGGCTGACAGCGGGCTGTAGGAGCTTAATGGCCAAAACTGTGAAGAAATAGGAGGTTGGCCTGCAGGACATTTCTTCATAGTTTCTGGGGTGAGAGGGGTGTTGGGCAGCTGGAGGACAACCCAAGAAAACTGTGCAGTTTTCAGGAGGAGAAGCAAGTTGGCTGAGAGGGGAATTGGTTGACAGAACTGTGCAAATTTTGGGGACAGTGCAGTGACGGGCACTGGATGCTTATCCTTCATGTCTGCGCAATTTTTTTAGTTAGAAGAGGGGGGTATGTTGGCAACTTCTATGTAATGTTTTGGAGGAGTGAAGCCCGCGGTCACTACTTGGTCAAACTCTCAGATTGAACAGTAGGAAGCTTGATATATTTGCTTGTGGGAACACAAATTGAGATGGATTGTTGAGAAACTTCTATGTTGTTTTGGGTGAAATTCAGTTGGGTTGATTCCAAGATTACGCAGTGTGGAGTGCTTGGAAGGAAACCTCAAGCTCTGCGCAATTATGGACAATAGTACTTGATCATTGAGGTCTGAGATTGTGCAATGTAGCTCAACGGAGGTCCAAATATTGGAGGGTGGTCCAATCGACAGATCTTCAACAAAATGACTAAGTGTGTGAGTGAGTGAACTTGTGCATGCATGGCCTTGAGAACACACACTCAACACCACTCGACGAAAAGACACCTTGAACCAATAAGACAACATACGCTTAGTGTGACTGACCAACAGGTGTGAGTGACAAGCACGACACTTGAGATAGATCGTTGAATGACCACGGCGACACTTGCACAACATTGCATAAAAATTTGTGTGTGAGTGCGGCAAATGCTCACATAGTGAATACACCTTGTACACACAAAGACAAACTGTGAACATAGCCAAAACATGACTGCAAGCACGGCCTTGTGACCAACATAATAAAACATGTCTGGTGAACGGTCAAGTGAGGAGGGTGCAAAGAATCGACATGAAATCATGGGATGAGCTCTAGTTTTTTCAAATATCAAGGGAAAACCAAGGAAGGCTCCGAAATTGGATGCAGGCCAAAATTTTGGAGGGTTTTGCAACCGCTACAACACTTGGTGACACACTTGTTGAATATTGGCTTCTTTATTTTGGTCCATCGACAGGATAGGGCCTTGGTCCATAAGGGAATATTGAATCGCTATGCGAGTTACTTCAGCTTCCCCACTTACCCCATAGAAAGATGTGATTCACCTTTTGCTAATTCAGTCAAACACAAAAACAAGTTTAAGCTTGATCACAATGTTTCGAAATTGGGAAGGGTAGTTTGGCTCATGAGTTTAAAATTTTCAGAGTAAAAGTTTTCATCTAGTGTTGCTCCATCACCAACAAGCCTAGATAGTACTCCGGTGGAGTCATGCAGGAACACATGCATTGCTCCACTACCCGTGATCCTGGTTAGTACCCTGGTGGAGTTGCATGCTTCACCTCTCTACACAGGAAGCCTTTCTCTTCTTCCACCTTTGTATTTTTAAAAGAGGATTGTGCATAGGCACTTATTTATTTTTGGGGTGGAAGAGGGATTCTGACTTATTGAGAGCATAAGAGGTTGTTCCTTTACATACGCATGTAAGACCTTTGACATATGTTTTCTCA
This sequence comes from Pinus taeda, assembly GCA_000404065.3. Lineage (NCBI taxonomy): Eukaryota > Viridiplantae > Streptophyta > Pinopsida > Pinales > Pinaceae > Pinus > Pinus taeda. The sequence continues at coordinate 12,053 of APFE030596016.1, forward strand.
TTTAGATTTTCCCCTTCTCTATTTCTACTAGTTGGATGAGCTTGAACACAAAGTAGAAGAATAAGTATGGACATGGGGTTTCCAAATGTGGACATAGGTTCATGGTTGGACCCAAGCTTCCCTTGCAGATGGCTTGTATTTTCCATCAGAACTTCATTGGCCTAAGGTTATAACCAAGCACAAAGAATAAAAACGAAAGACTAGCCAAGTGCTATAGTGTCACAAGACTCTTTGGATCTCAATCACATACTCTTTCAAAAGCTATAACTTAGTAGAGGGAAACACTTATTGACAAACCAAAAATAGCATGATACTAAGCAAACAAGACAAAATGCAACAAAAATAGTAAGCAAAGCGAAAAGGCAAGAAGAAGTAAATATACTATGTACATGGCACGGGATATGCCCTCGACTTACTGAAAGTCATGTTTGATATCTTAGCTGTTGACAGGAAGGTTATCAATCCTCCCATCAAGTGATTACAGATGGTATGTGTGTGGGCCAAGCTTCTCCTAAAACAATGTCAAACTATCATGTTCCACTACCAAAACTTGGTTGTATCTCGAAAGACCATTGAGTAAAGACAACATTGCTTCTCTAGATACTACGTGTAACATAGGATCCATTGATGGCTGGGGGTAGTTGTTTTTGTCCAGGGCACAGTTCAAGTTTCAGAAATCAATGCTTAAGTGGGTCTCCTCGGATTTCTTACATACAAGACTTAAATTAGAAACCCATGTAAAATGATGAAATCTGTAAGTGATCCGAGCATCTAACAACTTAGTCAGTTCTTTCTGTATAAGGGGTTCAAGTGACAGATGTACTTTCCTCAGTTTCTACTGCAATGGCTTGAACCCTTCTTTGATTGGAATCACATGTTAGATTATTCACCTATCATATGTTTTCATACCATCATATGTCCATGCGAACACAAATGAAAAGGAGTTAGACCAAAAAAATACCTAGAGTATACCATCAAAATAGATCATTCCCTCCTTCTATGGGTGGGGAAATAATAGGATAAGGAATCCCAGATATAGGAAAACCAACAAATATATTGGAGTGAGCCAAGGTAATTCGCTCATTATAGAAGATATGTTCATCTTCACTGATAAAAACCCATACTTGAGATCTTGGATCAAGTATGGATTTTTATCAGTGGAGAATAAAAAAATATGAGATGGATTTAACCTATTTTATTGTGCATATTGATCAGTAAGATAGAATCCTAGTACTGTTTGAACAAGCAGAAAAAAATTGTCGCTCCTATGGTGTGCAACACGTACCGAGATTGACGAACTTTGGATCGTGCCCTGTTCCAAGGTTGATGTGTTCATACATCATGGTGGAAATGTGGGTTTTGATATTTCCTTACCCTTGGAAGCGGTTATGCAAGTCATAAAGATTATTGAGAGATACAACACCCTTGGGGATGAGGTTGCCTTTCTTTTCGTTAGCTGCAACTTGCAGAGAGTGGTCGTGCTCATGTTCATCAATCACTGCATCCTTGAAGACATTAGTGTTGGCCATGAAGAGCAGTATCTGTTGATCATCGCCAACAAAGCATAGATTAGTTATGTTATTAGGGATAAAAGACTTATACAAAATTTCAATAGTAAATATATCCCTAAGTGGTGTCATCCTAGCAGTTGTGTTTGCTTAGGCATCAATAGCTATAGTATGCATTCTTGGCACAACAATGATATTGAAAGTTTGGAAGTTAGAGATTAATCACCATACCTCTTGCTGATAACTTTGAAGATGAGGTGAAGATGGTGTTACGTACTTGTCATACCAATATTTTTGAATCACCTACCACCTTGAGTGCGATAACGTTGAGGCTAATGGCTTTGTGCAAGCCAAATACGAGTGCTTCGTATTCCGTAGTGTTGTTCATGCACTCGAACTCGAAGCGTCTTGAGGTAAACTTTTTCCTATGCTTTGGGTCTATCAAGACACACCCAGCTCCAGAGCCATCTTGTGTCTTTGATCTATCAAAATACATGGTCCACAACTTGTCTGTACACGGACCGCTTGACGCACTAGTGCTATTACTGCTACTACTAGCGCTACTACTGCTAGTGTTACAATGTACTATACGAGTTTCATTTCCATCAGTTGGGAAAGGAAGGAGACCCAACTATGTGTCTGGTGGGGTTGGAGCTAGTTGTGCCAGATAACACCCCAAATTTGTTTCCAAGAGGTAGTTGCTGAACATGAGTTTGCGAAAGCCAATGGTTCGTTCTCACTATTGATGGGAGTGACATTGTGTATCATGTGACATTGTATCTCATCTATATCTCGAATTACACTCGGATTTGATTGCTTTTGCCTTGGTACGGAAGCCACAAGTGTGACCAGTCTGTAGCAAAGTACCCATTCAACTTACTGGACCAGTCTTTGCTAAGTAGTAAGCCATATGCTTTCGGTATGTCCACAATGATAATGTTGATGCACTGGTGAACTTGGCCGTCATGAGATAATCAGATGATCATGTCCCGAAGTTCACTAATGGCTGGTACAAAAGTTCGATCTAGCTAGATGATCTACATAGATGTCTTACTCCATTGCACATTGATCTACTTGGAAATGGAGAGTGGCATGACGTTGGGTGATGCGCCAGAATCAACCAAATAGTTGTGAACATTGCAATTAAAAATTTCAAATGAAAGCAAGAATGGAGGGAAAATAGAGTTTGCTTCTTCCATCTGGAGTGCGTTGAGAAAAATTGTGAGTGAACCGAGAGATGTGCTTACTCCCTTGCTAGTAGATCTTTTGCTGTCTGCAGATGTTTTCCCCAATGCGTGCCAGAATATCCTACTGACCCTGGATCTTAACTAACTTGAACAGAGAGATTTTTGCACGAGTTTTCTTCATATCTTCCACAATGTTGTAATCAAGAATGGGTAAACTCACCAAGATTTTTGGGGTTAGACTCGTGTTTGTATTGTCGAACAGAGCGTTAGGAAGTTTACTTCTCAAGGACGTACTCTTGTCTGTAGCTCTCTTTACGTACTTTCTTTGCGCTTTCTTCTTTGGGACAGTTGGTGGATCAACCTTCCTCATCAGTAGTTTCGTCTTTTATCGCAGCTCCTCAGTAATAGGAGGAGCCACTTGACTTCTAAGATTGTATCAACCACTTTGCTTTGGGGGCTGCTTCTCAGTGTTCATTTTCTATGTTGATTGCAAGCGTTGATACATGTTTATCACCTACCCAGTGCTTGGTGCCTCATCAGATTCAACATCTTCCTCATCATCTTCATATTCTAGTTGACATTACACATTGTTTACTCTGTTTGTAATATTGACACACATCGATTCTGCAACTCGTTTCCATTTCGGACAAGTCCCTTCTGGGTGATGATTTACATGGAATGAGAAAAATTGGGAGTTTGCGAACATGTAAGAATGGAGCACTGAGATGGATCTCTGCGTAGTTTTAGTTGGGAAGTGGTTGTTGCCTGATGACATGGTTCCCTTTTTTTGTTTGGGAGGCCGGCTGCTAGTAAATGTCTCGATAGTTCGTTGCTTTATCTTAGACATATTTGTTATCAAGTTCTTGACAAGATGAGTAAGGGTTTCAATGTCACTCGCTTTCTTGTCTTTAACTTTGCTTGCCACAGCCTGGGGCTTCTTGCTCACATCTTTGGAGTTGTTGCTACTTCATCATCCATGATGACTCCAATCATGCGCAGGTCTTTTTCCACAAACATCGCCTCTTCGCAGTTCTCTACTAACATTGGTTTCGCAGCTTGCTTGACGAATTGCACAATATTGGTTGGAAGTGTAGACATATAATAATTGATAGTAGTGGAGTCATGATGTTTTGTGTCTACTGCAAACTTGTTCAATATGTACAAAAACTGTTGATTAAAATATTTTACTTTCTCTTTCGACTCCATCTTTAGAATTCCCAACTCTTTCAGCAACATGGCAGGGGTCTTGTCATCAACAATTTTTTATGAAAACATTCCTTTGAACATACCCTAGTTCTGGATGGAGTTAAATGGAAGGCTGTGATACCATACCATTGCTCGGCCATCCAATGTACATGGAAACAATCTGAATGCAACGTCGTCATTTTGTACCTCTAGTATCTGCGGTTGTAGGTAGAAGTTGTCTAAGTGGCTTTCAGCCTTTACTACTTTGTTAGGGTCATACTTTGTCAACATCTTCGTCAAACATTTTGGAATCTTGTGCAAAACACTCGAGAGAGCTAATGGTCTCTAAATCATCCATTCTATGTTTTGGTCAGCCATGTCTTCTTCTTCTTCGTCCTCCTCCTCTTCTTCAGAATTTGATGGTTTCAGCTTTGAGATTGTTGGTTCATCTCCACCTCCGCCTCCTCCACTGCCTTCCCCTCTACCTCCTGTACAAGATTCTGAGCCCAAGATCACGAGGGCGCCCTATTCTCCCTATCAGAAGACTGGAGTTTCCTCTTTGTTCTCAACAAATTCTTTGAAAACTTCAAGTGTGGAAAGAAATGCTTCTTCCGCTGATGATACAACAACTCCTGTGGGAGTGGTAGTTGGCTTCTTTGATGCATATGGAGGATCTTGTATTCCTAGGATCAGTTTGATTACTTTGGCAACATGATTGGTGATGGGATGGACATAGCGGAGGTGCTGATATGAACTTTCGTGTTCATGTATGGGAGGTGAGGAGTATCCAACTTCAGAGTTGCGTGTAGGTAAGAGGGAGTGCGAATTACTTCCTTGACCAGATGATTGATGAGTGCGGTTGAAATGAAATTCAACCATAAACAACTGGCAATCCTCCTTCTAATTCCAGAAATGTTGATGATGCTGGACTCGACAACATTCAGGGGATCTCCTTGGTATGAAGTTCCAACTAGAGCTCACACCGTTTAGTGTAGGAGTCCCATCTGGTATGATGACCCAGTTGCCATTGTCTTAAAGATTTGCCTTATTTCTTGCTTGTCATAACATGATATTGGTTTACTTTGTCTTCGAACATCTAGGTTCATGTGCCTGGTGAGTGCTTAGTGTCACTTGTGTCAAGGTTATTTCACTACAGAGGAAGAGAGTGAGAGTGAGTCTCAAGTCGAACGGGAATAGTCCTAACTCCATTAGAGACACACAACACAACAAAACATGCGCAACTTCTAGTGGAATAGTCCACATGGATTCAGCAGTTGCAAATACACAGTGAACAAATAGAACATACAACACCCAACAAAATAGTTCAAATGAGTGTGATGTTCGTTATAGCAATTTTATGAGAATGAATATGTTGAGTGTCCAACGGAATATTCCACATGGGAGAGACAATGTTAACAACTGATACAACACATTTCCAATATCATATGTACTAAAACAACTGAAATAATTCAACTATCTTAGTACAGGTTAAAACAACATGCATTACAAGTGTCCAAAGAATATTCTTACAAATGAATACAATACATGTGTGAAAATGTGCTAGCCTGTTATTAGGCTTCTGAATTAAGTGAAAGTTCCAAGACACATTGGTACACCATACATCACTAACCCCGATAGCAGGGTGTTGTAGCCACTGCTTGCTCCTCGAAGAAAAGACTACAGACTCTCAAGTTTATGTGGCAGGAGCCAAGGTCAAAAGTCATTTGCATGTACAAATGAGTAGTATATATAGCCAAGGGTGAAACTGACCCTAGTGATTGTTCGACTTCCCTCATGACTATTTGACTTACATGATTCTTCAACTTTACATGTGGGTTTCTTAGACTTCCACATTGCATTACATTGATTACAATAGTATGGCCCACAGTATTGATGTGGCCAAGATGACTCATGACATGACTCGACACAAAAATACTAGTATGTTCATGTTGATGGTGGTGTCTATGTCGAGTTGCAGTGCTATTGAGTGATGAGTGTGCTCTTGGTGTATCATAGCTTCACCTCTGCATGGAAAGGTGTGCGAAGTCTTCGATGGTCTTGGTGTTCACTTGATGTTTCATGTGCATGTATATCCTTCACTGGTGCTTGGCATGCTTCATGTGTTCATCAGTTCACAAACAAGTCTTCTAACATGCGCTCCTTGTTCATCCTGTTTGTCATCATGTCCTGTATCATCCATGTATCTGTATCTGTAATCACTCATGTCAAGATGACATCAAATCCAGAAATATCCTAGTCTGTCATGATGCATCATATTTTGTTTTCGGGTGCAAGTGGTCGGGAGAGAGGAAAAGGCTTTAAAACTACGTAGAGCACATTTCAGGCTGAGATGCAAGCTCCAGGGCACTATCAAAGGAAAATTACTCAGAGTTCACTAGGAGGCTGAGATGAGAAGTTTAGAACAATAGTGACCATCTGCAGGATATGGCTTGGCTAGAGGGCAAAATTGCAGAAAGTTTCTAGGGAGGCAGTAGGGAGGACATTGACAGTGAAAACTGTGCAAATTCTCCGGGGAGGCTGGCAGTGTGCTGCAAGAGCTTGCTGGCCAAAATTGTGCAGAACTGGGAGTCTAGCTTGCAGGACATTTCTGCCTAGTTTCTGGGCTGAGTGAGGTGTTGAGCGGCTAGAGGAAAGTGCAAGAAAAATGCACAATTTTTAGGAGGAGTAGTAGGTTGGATGATAGAACTACATAAATTTTGGGGATAGTGCAGTGACATGCACCGAGTGCCTGTCCTTCATGTCTACACAATTTCTTTAGTAAGTAGAGGCGGGCATGCTAGCAGCTTTTGCGCAATTTTTTGGAGGAGTGAGATCCGGGGTCACTGCTTGGTAAAACTCTTCGGTTGACCAGCGGGAAGCATGATAGATTTTCTTGTAGGAAGCACAAATTGAGATGGCTTGCTAAGAAACTTCTGTGCGGTTCTGGGTGATAGACAGTTGGGTTGATTCTATGATTATGGAATCAAAACTACCTAGGAGACAACATCAAGCTCTGCACAATTATGGATAACAATACTTGATCAATAAGGGTTGAGACTACGTAGTGCATCTCAGTAGAGGTTTGACTGTTGGAAGGTGTTTTGGTTGATAGATCCTCAGAAAAATGACTGTGTGAGCAAGTGAACTTGTGGATGCATGACCTTGCAAACACACACTCGACATGACTCGATGACATTGAGACACCTCAAAATAACAAGACAACATATGCTTAGTGTGACTAACCAATGGGTGAAAGTGACAAACCTAACACTTGAGATAGATCATTGAACGATTGTGACGACACTTGCACGGCATTGCATACAACTTCGTGTCTGAGTGCGATAGATTTTTACATAGTGAATAAAACTTGTACACATAAAGATGAACCATGACCATAGCCAAAACATGACTGCAGGCATGGCATTGTGACCAACATACTAAAATATGTTCGGTGAATGGTCAAGCGAGGATGGTGCAAAGACTCGACATGAGCTCATGTGATGAGCCCGAGCGTTTGCAAGCATCAAGGGAAAAACCAAGGAAGGCTTTGAAATTAGATGCAGGCCAAAATTTTGGACAAAATTACAGCCGCTACAACACATTCCAAATTTGTTCAAAGGATGAAATGATTCTTGTGATATTGAAAAAGAACTTACTTTAACCATTTAACCCAGTCCTACAACAAGAAATCATCAATACTAAATGTAGAAATAAAAAAGTAAGAACAAGAGATGCATGTGAATAAGAAGTGAAAAGAAGAAAAGTAAATGATGCAAAAGGGATCTGAGGCTCCTGGGATGGCCAAGCCCAAGGAAACTTAGAGTCCTTTGAAGGAGACCGAGATTTAGAAGCTGAACATGTCACCGATCTTCATTTTTCCATCAGTACACTTACATCCCTGCAAGAAATGAAAGTGGAGCTACAAAAACACGAGCCCTTTCCACCAAAAGACGAAGAAAAATCACCCCCTAAAGGAAAATTTGACTTGGTACTTATACAAAATTATTAGGAAGAAGTCCCCATGAAAGGAGGAAGATTTCCCCAGAAAAATCCCTTAATTAATGGATCTAGTTCCTAATACTAGGAATTTGCATTAAATGAAAGGGAACACATTCCTAGATTTTCTCAATCATTGGGGTCCTCCAGAATTTGTGCAATTATTTTAGAATATCTTGATTTATTATTTAATATTGATCCTCCTGTAGTGGGGAGGAAGTCCCTAAATTATCTCCTCCTCCAAATATTCATAATTTGCCCAATATTCTCACAATATTACACAAAATTAAATAATATTAGGCACAAATATGCAATATCCATAAATGTTCCTAATGTACATATTAATGTTTAAAATACATTATCTAATGCAAAAAGAGAGGTTTAATGTGCTGAAGGATGGTCAGATGGGCCTTAACTTATGTCTAATTTAGAGGCCTATCAACTAGAAATAAAAGGAAATGGTCCATCATACATAGTGACAATTCTTACAGTCTTTTGACATGCCATATGCGGCACTTTAATAACAAAGCTCATCATCTCCAATACATAGATGCTTCTCCCCTATCATAGCATACAACCAATGGATTCACATCCACATGATAGTTGACTGGGAATTAAACACCCATCCACAATACTGAGTAGAAACCTGCCACAACCTTTACATGAAAATTATTCAAGATAATCATGCATATAATATAATGGAAGTCACACACGACCACAACCAATTGGTCATATCAAACAATCAATATAAGTATGTAAGTAACTTGGCATGTAGGAGCATATCAACATTATCAGGATTTACGAATCCGTTGAAACCATGGAAATAATTCACAAACCATCATATTGCAGTGCATAGGAATACATATCCTCATTGATAGTGTTGAAGCACCAATTATAGTACAATAACATTATTCACCATTTATATTGCACCAACATACGTAAGATACAAGTAAGCAACTTATCTTAGTAGCTGGATGATTGAAAATGAGATATAGATTTGAACGCTCTTTCCAATTGTACGCCTATTGCACTACTATCATTTCTTGTAGTTAACCACCCTTGAGCCAAATTCAAAGCTTGCGGAGTGAAGTGCTCAAGGGAATTTCACACTAGTCAAGTCACAATATGTGGGAATCTAGAGAACATAGTGTCTCCACTGTTGAAAAGTGTAACTAGGTTCGGTCTTCAAATGTACTCTTGATTCTTGTATATTGTAAAAGTGAAAAAGAAAATTATTATTATTATTACTTGTAGCATGGTTTTCATGCTCAAGGTCATTTTATTTTAGGTCAAAGCACCCATTGAGTGCTTCTAGGTTTTTTTTATTGAGTCAAGAAGTCAAAGATTCATTTTCATATGCAAAAGAAGCCATTGGACATTTCGTAACAAGTAAAGAAAATTATTTTTGATTCATAGTGTCAAAAATATCACTCTAAGACTAAGTGAGCCTAGCAGCTAAGAAGTCATCCTAATCAGGGTATGTCATCCTCCTTGGAAGCCTATATATAAGAGAGCATTCAACCTCCTTGAAGGCATATATTCACTCATCTACAAAGTAGAGAAGTAGAAGAAGTAGAAGAAGGAGGAAAGTGAAGGAAGAAGGAAGAAGGAGGTCAAAATTTTTGGGTTATTTCTCTCTATCACTCTCACACATGCAAAGGTAAGGCTAGGGTTTTGCAGCTACAAGGTAGAAGTTCTCAAGTTGTAGCAAGAAGGATGAAATTGGTTGAAGAAAGGTCTATTAGTTCACCTACTAGCCATAGAAGAGGAAGTAACCCAAGCGAAGGAGCAAGGAAGCATTGGAAGCCCTACTTTCTCTCACATATGTTGAAAATGCAACAAGAAAATATCAATTTCACTTTGTCTTGGTCAAACTAGAGAAGATTTTAATTTCCATTTCAACAAAAATCTTGGGGGTAGTTAACTGAGGTGACATGGGAATTTTAACTCGGTTAACTTAGTTAATTCGAGTCGTGGAAGATTGACTTCAATTCATTATGATTGATTACTAATTTGTAGCAATATATTTTAGTTAAATTGAGTTATGACTAGTTAAACTAGTTCTAACTGCTAGAGGAACTAGTGGAAGGTAAAGTTGTGGAAGTGTAATTTCAACCACAACCAGTGATCAACCAGTTAACTAATCAATCAACCCAAAATAATTCATGCATGTAGAGAATTTGAGTTACCCATTTGAGATGGAGATTCCAAGGCAGTGTAATATCAGTTGTAGACTATTCCAATGTGTACAAGTGGTGCATGCAATCAGAGAATGAGGCTATAGGAATTATGCAATCCAATTGAGGGAATTTCGTAAATAATAGGGGCCAATTTCCTAAAGGAACAATGCAAGGAAATAGGAGCTTGGAGGGATTGAAAATTGGCTAAGAGTTGGCCATAGTCAGTCAGTCAAGCAAAGGGATAGACTATACACTTGTAGGTTGTGCTTAGGCTTGAGAAAGCATATGTATTCATCTTTATTCTTTGATTAATGCAATATAGATAGGAAGGGGTTTTGAGCAGTTGTATTCCCTAAGATAAATCTCTTTGCATGTGTGATGTTTCCTTTTGCATGTCTATGATTTGTGTTCTAGATCATGAATTGAATTCTACAGAGTAGTAGAGTATCCTTGAGTCTTGTGATTTAGTAAATTTCATGAGTAGTTTCGAATATACATCATAATTTCTACATGGTATCAGAGAAGGAAATTTGAAGTTGGGTCTTAGAGGTTCAAATTTGAAGATCAGTGTAGTAGGATTTATTCAAAGCTGAGAAGATGGCCTTCAATGGACTAAATCTAGAGTATTCCTTGGAAAGCACCTCAAATTTTGTTGCATGGAAGGACCACAGGAAGACAATATTGGATGAAAATGGGTTGCTAGAATACATCAAGAAAGATGTTGCAAAACCTCAAGGATCTAATGCATACATATTTGTTGATGACATGATTTTAACTAGTGATGGGAAGATGATCAAATCTTACAAAGAAGACCTTGCAAGAGGGTTTGAAATGGAGGACATGGGTCTCATGCACTATTTCCTGGGATTGGAAGTATAGCAAGGTGACGGGGAACTATTTTTCTCTCAAGGAAAATATTCCAATGAGATACTTCATAGGTTTCGCATGAACAATTGCAAACCCATGGAAACACCTCTAGCAACCAACTGGAGGAAAGAGGATGCCACTTTATGTGAGGAAGTAGATGCTACTGTTTACCGACAGTTGGTGGGTTCACCAATGTATCTTGTGAACACATGACCAAATATGTGTTATGCAGTCAACCTGCTGAGCCAAGCTATGGTTAGGCCAAAAAAATTATTTTTGAGGGCACCTAAGCATGTTCTAAGGTACCTAAGAGGCACAGATCAATTTGGAATTTGGTACAAACAGATAGAGGGAGTGAAGCTGTGTGTCTTCACAAATGCAGGTTGGGTTGGGAGTCCATCAGATCGGAAGAGTACAATAGGAGGAATTTTTAGTGTTGGGTCCAAAACTGGTTTTTTGTATAGCAGGAAGCAAAGATCCTTGGCACTCAGCTCAACATAAGCAGAGTACATGGCTGCTAGTCAAGCAACATGTGAGGCAATCTGGATGAGAAATATTATTGTGGGACTATTTGGTCAGATGATAAATCCAACTGTGATCTATTTTGATACTCATAGTTGCACCAAACTCTTTGAAAATACTATTTTTCACGAATGATCCAAGAAAATAGATATCCAATATCACCATTTATGGGATTATGTGTAGAGGCAGATAGTTTTGTTGCAGTACATTCCAATAAAAGAATAAGATGTTGATATTTTAACAAAAGCCTTTTCAAGAGGGAAGTTCAATTTCCACAAATACATGATAGGGGTGGTTGATAATCCCTTTCTTGTTGAGAGGGAGTGTTGAAAATACAACAAGAAAATATGAGTTTGACTTTGCCTTTGTCAAACTAAAGAAAGCTTGAATTTCTATTTCAGCAGAAATCTTAGAGGTAGTTAACTGAGGTGACATGGAACTTGTCACTCATTTAACTCAATTAATTTGAGTTGGGGAAGCTTGATTTTGGTTCAGTATGATTGATTGCTAATTTGTAGCAATCTATTTGAGTTAAATTGAGTTATGGTCAGTTAAACTAGTTCTAACTACTGGAGGAACTAGTGGAAGGTCAAGTTGTGGAAGTGTAACTTCAACCACACTCAGTGATCAATCAACTAACTAATCAATCAACCTAAAATAATTCATGCATGCAGAGAATTCAAGTTACCCAGTTGATATGGAGATTCCAAGGCAGTGTACTATTAGTTGTAGACTATTACAATGCGTACAGGTGTTACATGCAGTTAGAGAATGAGCCTAGAGGAATTGTGAAATACATTTGAGGGAATTTCCTAAATAATAGGGCATAATTTCCTCAAGGAAAAACACAAGGAAATAGGAGCTTGGAGGGCTTGAAAATTGGTTAAGTGTTGGCTAGAGTTAGTTAGTCAGGCATAGAGATAGACTATACACTTGTAGGTTGTGCTCAAGCTTGAGCAAGCATATGTATTCATCTTTATTATTTGATTAATGGAATACAAATATGAAGGTGTTTTGATCTGTTTCTTTCCCCTAGATAAATCTCTTTGCATGTGTGATGTTCTTTTTGAATGTCAATGATTTGTGTTCTAGATCGCGGATTGAATTCCGTAGAGCAATAGAGTAGCTTTAAGTCTTATGATTTAGTAAATTTCATGACAAATTTTGAATCTACATCATAATTTCTACAACATGGGTGGAAGCAACAACTATTGCGGGGGCTTAAAATTTCAGACCTTCAATAGAGGCCAAATTCTGTAGCTGGAGCTCGAAGTTGTGCAACTAGAAGAGGTTTGACTTGAATTGACTTGGAAAAAGAATCACATCATCAAGAAGGTCTAGCTTGGTCTTGGAAGGTTATTGGTCCTGATCTAGAGGCCTCAAAATTCATCATTTCAATAATCTAGAAGAAGATAAAAGATTTGTGGGTTTTCCTCTCAAGAGGAGAGGTTTTGGCCCTAGCTTGTAGCCTACATCTTGTGTCCTTGTTTGACGATAAGAAAACCATAATAATAGAAGACGAAGATAACAATCAAGAAAAGAAAAAATACATCACAAGCGGTTATCAAGTCTAATTGAAATCACTCTAATTATATCCCTATTGATTTCTCAACATCCACTTGACAACCAAGGGTCAATAAAGCACACTATATCGATCCAGACAATCACTTTTTGGCATCTACAACACGTAATAGTCCATCACACTTCTGAATATATACAACACATGGTACTTGTTATAGCTCCAAATCTCACTCTTGATGTTTGTGATGCTGCACTCATGGCCTAGGGTAACCCCTCCTTCTAGACCTGGTCCAAATACTTAAAAAACAGTGTTTTACTCCCTATACGTGACATTTCCCTGAGCTAAATGCGTGTGTACGCGGGTCTATGCATATCCAACCCATGTATA
>APFE030596019.1:0-28781 GCA_000404065.3 Pinus taeda
AAAGTATCATTTATTCTAATGTCACCCATTATGATTTTCAACCATAGAACAACAAACTTTATTTATTAATTCAAAAAATATTATTTTCCAACCAGAATCAACTAATTTCAATCCCTATTGTTTTAGGTTAAATCAAAACCCTTAATGTCCAAACTATTATCATTATATTTTAAGTGATACCAAAGTTGTTAATCCACTTTATTAATTCCTCATTTAAAAATCAAAATCCAAGAGTTAAAATGATAAAATAGTAACTTCAGTAACATTAATAGGGAATCAAATAACATGATACTTTTTAAACATTAATAGGGAATCAAATAAATCTACATGCATCATTTTGGAGTGGTTATAGTTATAATAATTGCAACATAACAAGATCAAAGATTTTCTCGTTTATGTTGGGCGATTCCCGGAATCGCCCGACTGCCAATATATTTTAAATTTAGGAATTTTAATTTGTATCTAATTCCTCTATATTCCAACAAAGTATCACTTATTCTAGTGTCACCCATTATGATTTTCAACCATAGAACAACAAACTTTATTTATTAATACTTATTTATTAATTTAAAAAATATTATTTTCCAACCAGAATCAACTAATCTCAATCCCTAATTTTTTAGGTTAAATCAAAACCCTTAATGTCCAAACTATTATCATTATATTTTAAGTGATACCAAAGTTGTTAATTCGCTTTATTAATTCCTCATTTAAAAATCCAAGAGTTAAAATGATAAAATAGTAACTTCAGTAACATTAACACGGAATGTAATAACGTGACACCTTTTTAACATTAATAGGGAATCAAATAAATCTACATGCATCATTTTGTAGTGGTTAGAGTTATAATAATTGCAACATAACAAGATGAAAGCTTTTCTTGTTTACGTTGGGTGATTCTTGGAATCGCCTGGCTGCCAATATATTTTAAATTGAGGAATTTTTGTTTGAATCTAATTCTTCTAAATTTCGACAAAGTATCATTTATTCTAGTGTCACCCATTATGATTTTCAACCATAGAACAACAAAATTTATTTATTAATACTTATTTATTAATTCAAAAAATTATTATTTTCCAATTAGAATCAACTAATCTCAATCCCTAATTTTTTAGGTTAAATCAAAACCGTTAATGTCCAAACTATTATCATAATATTTTAAGTGATACCAAAGTTGTCAATCCACTTTATTCATTCCTCATTTAAAAATCCAAGCATTAAAATGATAAAAGAGTAACTTCAGTAACATTAACAGGAATCAGATAACATGATACTTTTTCACATTAATAGGGAATCAAATAAATCTACGTGCATAATTTTGGAGTGGTTATAGTTATAATAATTACAACATAACAAGATCAAAGATTTTCTCATTTACGTTGGCCAATTCCGGGAATCGCCCAACTGCCAATATATTTTAAATTTACGAATTTTAATTTGAATCTAACTCCTCTAAATTCCGACAAAGTATCAATTGTTCTAGTGTCACCTATTATGATTTTCAACCATAGAACAACAAACTTTATTTATTAATACTTATTTATTAATTCAAAAAAACATTATTTTCCAATGAGAGTCAACCAATCTCAATCCCTAATGTTTTAGGTTAAATCAAAACCCTTAATGTCCAAACTATTATCATTATATTTTAAGTGATACCAAAGTTGTTAATCCACTTTATTAATTCCTCATTTAAAAACCCAAGAGTTGAAATGATGAAATATTAACTTCAGTGACATTAACACGAAATCAAATAACATGATACTTTTTTAACATTAATAGGGAATCAAATAAATCTACGTGCATCATTTTGCAGGTGTTACAATTATAATATTTTCCACATAACAAGATCAAAGCGTTTCTCATTTACATTGGGCGATTCCCGGAATCCCCGTCTGCCAATATATTTTAAATTTAGGAATTTTAATTTGAATCTAATTCCTCTAAATTCTGGAAAAGTATCATTTATTCTAGTGTCACCCATTATGATTTTCAACCATAGAACAACAAACTTTAGTTATTTATACTTATTTATTAATTCAAAAAAATATTATTTTCCAGCCAGAATCAACTAATTTCAAATCACTAATGTTTCAGGTTAAATCAAAACCCTTAATGTCCAAACTATTATCATTATATTTTAAGTGATACCAAAGTTGTTAATCCACTTTATTAATTTCTCATTTAAAAATCCAAGAGTTAAAATGATAAAATAGTAACTTCAGTAACTGTTGGAAATAATACTGAGAGGGGGGAGGGTGGGGGGTGAATCAGTATTAGCAAATCACTAACTTTTTCATTTTCATACTCAAATACATATACGCCATTTTGATCTTTAATCAGTGCATCAGAACTTCATTAACTATGTAAACAGGTGCAGTAAAACAGAATAGATCATCACATATAAGAAGCACATATGAACACCATACAAAAGGCTACAACCTTCTCACTTCCTCCAGGGACCACGTTTCATAAATTTTCATACTGGATACTCCTGAAGCACAACACCATAATCTGAAGGCCACATTTCATCCAATTTTCATACTGGACCCACCAACAACAATAAAGCACAAAATCAATCACCAGTGTAATACAACCATCAACTACACTTGCATCATTCATTTCTGAATCACCCAGCACTGAATCACTGAAACCCTGTCAAGAAAACATAGTCACCAGAACACAGAGCAGAACACAGAACTCTGCAACAATAACCAGATCCAACTGCAACTTTAAATATCATATCTCTTAATGTATATGCTACTATGATGAACCAAACCGGCGTACATACGTGCTTTCACCAAAACCAACTGGTGTATAGATATACAAATATTTCCTCATAACTTTGCAGCTATTCCGAGCATCAGTCATACCCAGATCATAACATTCATACAATAAAACATGCGCCAATAACTCAGATCTATTTTATCCATGATCAAACCACATAATGATAATACATTCCAAGCCTTATAATCATGATCCATCATCCATCATCAACCGCATAGGTGCTTCCTTGGTTCAGATCAAGCAAAGCATCACAAACCCATAACCCACATACTAGATCTCACACTTCATCAGATATTCAATCCTTGCTCACTTGCACCTCTTGGCCTAATGATCTTCTCCTTATATAGTCTTAGGCCTTACTCAATACCATGGTCCAAAACCACTTAAAACCAATACCTTGGTCCCAATACCTGGGGTTAATACCTCAGACCAAATACCATGGACCAATACCAAAATACCATGGTCCAAATACCACAGACCAAAAACTTAGTTTCCAACATCTATGTGCTTTTCCTTGCGTGAAAGTGTGTGTATACGCATACGCGCCTTCTACTCAATGAACCTACATGTATACGCAACTTGGTCAAGGTAAACCTGCGTATACCTCTTTTTCTTTCATTCTGTGAGCTTAACCTGTAGTACTTTGATCTTCATCATCAAGGACAACACCTGTATCATAATGTTAACTTGTTGCACTGTGAACTGTCATTTCCTTTGAACTGGCCCACATCACATCTGTTAAAACTACTACCATGTGTTAATGTCACTTCTGATATCTCTTGTGAAGATTCTTCTAGTTACCATGTATAAGTGAGTTGTTCTGCTACAAGAGGGTTGCCATCAAGTACAACACATTCATCATAATGCAGACAGTAACATTAACAGGAATCAAATAACTTGATACTTTTTTAACATTAATAAGGAATCAAATAAATCTACATGCATCATTTTGGAGTGGTTATAGTTATAATAATTGCAACATAACAAGATCAAAGATTTTCTCATTTACGTTGGGTGATTCCCGGAATCGCTCGGCTGCCAATATATTCTAAATTGAGGAATTTTAATTTGAATCTAATTCCTCTAAATTCCGGCAAAGTATCATTTATTCTAGTGTCACCCATTATGATTTTCAACCATAGAACAATAAACTTTATTTATTAATACTTATTTATTAATTCAAAAAATATTATTTTCCAATGAGAATAAACTAATCTCAATCCCTAATGTTTTAGGTTAAATCAAAACACTTAATGTCTAAACTATTATCATTATATTTTAAGTTATACCAAAGTTGTTAATTCACTTTATTAATTCTTCATTTAAAAATCCAAGAGTTAAAATGATAAAATAATAACTTCAGTAACATTAACAGGAAGCAAATAACATGATACTTTTTTAACATTAATAGTGAATCAAATAAACATACATGCATCATTTTTGAGTTTTTATAGTTATAATAATTGCAACATAATAAAATCAAAGCTTTTCTCGTTTACATTGGGTAATTTAGGGAATCGCCCGGCTACCAATATATTTGAAATCTAGGAATTTTAATTTGAATCTAATTCCTGTAAATTCCGGTGAAGTGTCATTTATTCTAGTGTCACCCATTATGATTTTCAACCATAGAACAACAAAATTTATTTATTAATACTTATTTATTTATTCAAAAAATATTATTTTCCAACCAGAATCAACTAATCTCAATCCCTATCGTTTTAGGTTAAATCAAAACCCTTGATGTCCAAACTATTATCATTACATTTTAAGTGATACCAAAGTTGTTAATCAACTTTATTCATTCCTCATTTAAAAATCAAAATCCAAGAGTTAAAATGATAAAATAGTAACATTAACAGGGAATCAAATAACATGATACTTTTTTAACATTAATAAGGGATCAAATAAATCTACATGCATCATTTTGGAGTGGTTATAGTTATAATAATTGAACCATAACAAGATCAAAGATTTCTCGTTTACATTGGGTGATTCCTGGAATTGCCCGACTACCAATATATTTTAAATTTACGAATTTTAATTTGAATCTAATTCCTCTAAATTACGACCAAGTATCATTTATTCTAGTGTCACCCATTATAATTTTCAACCATAGAACAACAAACTTTATTTATTAATACTTATTTATTAATTTAAAAAATATTATTTTCCAACCAGAATCAACTAATCTCAATCCCTAATGTTTTAGGTTAAATCAAAACCCTTAATGTCCAAACTATTATCATTATATTTTAGGTGATACCAAAGTTGTTAATCTGCTTTATTAATTCCCCATTTAAAAATCCAAGAGTTAAAATGATAAAATAATAACTTCAGTAACATTAACAGGGAATCAAATAACATGACACTTTTTTAACGTTAATAGGGAATCAAATAAATCTGTGCGCATCATTTTGGAGTGGTTACAGTTATAATAATTGCAACATAACAAGAAAGCTTTTCTCGTTTACGTTGGGTGATTCCTGGAATCGCCCGACTGCCAATATATTTTAAATTTAGAAATTTTAATTTGAATCTAATTCCTCTAAATTCTGGCAAAGTATCATTTATTCCAATGTCACTCATTATGTTTTTCAACCTATATATATATATATATATATATATATAATATATATATAATATATTATATAATATATATATATATATATATATATAATATATATATATATATAGATATATATATAACCCTAGATCTATCAGGGTTGATGCATCTTGGGGGGGACCGGGATTCATGGGCATCGACATATTCTCTGCGGATCTCAGTGAAAATCTTAGGATCGTGAATGTATATGGACCCTGTCATCAGAGAGAACAATTCTGGCACCATTTCTAAATTTCTCGATGTTGGCTTCAGATCACATTATCATCAGAGGGGACCTAAATTTCTCCCTGGGGTTCAATGAATCCTGGGGATGTTCAGCCCAGATTGATGCTATCACAGGGCACATGAATGACCTTTTGGAACAAACCAATTTTGTAGATGTCCCTATGCACAAACCACTCCCTACTTGGAGAAATAGAAGAGTGGATGAAGCAGCTTTGGCTCGAAGACTAGACAGATTTTTTATGAAGGGTCTGCTTATTCAACAACTGCATCATTACAAGCAATGGGTTGGCTCAGGGGGTATCTCGGATCATTCCCCTATATATCTGGAAATCCATGGACCTCACCAAAAGCCGAAAGCCCCCTTCAAATTTAATCACGTTTGGTTAAAAGATCCTGATTACATAAAATTGGTCTCTGACTTCTAGTTGTCCAATCCTATTAACAGAGAGGCATCATTGGCAAAGGGTTTCTACAATAACCTTTCCAAGCTCAAACACCTCTCCATAATTTGGGCAAAGGAAAAGCTTATTTCGGAAAATGCACAGCTTTCTCACATTGAATCTGAACTCAGCTCCTTATTAGATGAAAGAAGTCTGGGATTTATCACAGTGGAAGACAAGGCACGCTTGATCGAGTTGGAAAACCAGAAGGCCTATGTTCTAAAAGCGAGGGAGGAATCCCAAAGACTGAGGAGCAGAGCCATTTGGCTAAAATCTGGGGATGACAACTCTAGGTTCTTCCAAAATTATGCAAAGGATCGTAGGGTTGCAAATACTATATGGAATCTCCCTCTACCTGAGGGAGGACTAGCTGACTCTTTCAATAAGCTCTCTTACCTGGGTACTTCACACTTCAGGAACCTCTACAAGAGTCCTCCAGCTGCAAATTTGGCTGATATTATAAATGTGGCAGGTCACTTTCCTAGATTCATCAATGAGGAAGATGCAGAAGAGCTTTTTGCACTGGTATCCTCTGGGGAACTGGAAGGCACGTTAAAATGGTTCAAAAAGGATAAGGGTCCAGGTCTAGATGGCTGGACTATTGAGTTCTATCTTGCCTTCTACGAGATACTGGGGTCAGACCTTCTAAAAGTAGTGGAGAAGAGCAGAGTTACTGGATCCCTGTATCATGCTATCAACTCTACGTTTATTGTTCTCATCCCTAAGTTTGATTTGCCTTCCTCTTTTGATGATTACAGACCTATATCTTTGTGCAATTGTCTTTACAAGATCATTTCTAAGATTATTGCCAATCGTCTTAGTCCTATTCTCTCCCGGCATATTGCTTCTCAACAATTTTCCTTCCTTGAAGCTAAACAGATTCATGAAGCCATAAGATCGGCCCAAGAAGCTATTCATTCTATTTGGTATAGACACCTCAAAAGTATCATTCTCAAGATTGACCTGTCGAAAGCTTTCGATCGGGTCAGCTGGCTCTACATCAAGATGTTACTCATCCATCTGGGTTTCCCTCATAATTTCATTACTTGTATCATGGCCTGCATTACAATCCCCACTTTCAGTGTTCTCATAAATGGCTCAGCTTCCCATTTCTTCCATTCCGAAAGGGGGCTTAGGCAAGGCTATCCCTTATCTCCCCTCCTCTTTCTGATCGTCATGGAAGGCCTTAGTCGATTAATTGCATTGGCCAAGAGGGAAGGAGACCTATGTGGCCTCAAGATCTCAGACGATTGCTTTCTTACCCATCTTCTTTTTGTGGATGACGTGCTTATCCTGATGGATGGTAACATTCGGGATTCTCTTACATTCTCCAGGATCCTTCTCCTTTTCTCATCAGCCTGTGGGATGCTTGTCAACCAATCCAAATCTACTATCACATTTGCTCATACTTCTGTCCAAGAATCAAATTATGCTCATTAGGTTTTCCCATACTGTATCCACCCAATGGACAGAGGACTCAAATATTTGGGTTTTTGGATAAAACCCACCAGCTAGAGGATAGCAGATTGGGTGTGGCTTGTCTCTAAATTGGAGAAAAGATTGTCCTGTTGGAGTCACAGATACCTTTCCAAGGAGAGAAGGTTGGTACTTATCAAATCGGTCTTGGAAGCTACCCTAGTTTTCTGGATGGCTCTTGCATGGATACACAGGAACATCCTATCTCGATTGCAGCAACTTTGCAACAGGTACCTTTGGGCTGGGAATCAAGACAAAAATGTATTTGCCTGGATCAGCTGGCAAAAGATAGCGAAGCCAAAGAAATGGCGGGGCTGGGGATTAAAAGATCTTCCCCTATTTGTGCAAGCCCTTGCTGCTAAAATGGGCTGGACCCTATTAACTAGTCAGAATCTTTGGACTCATATCTCTTACCAAAAATACATTTGGCCACAACATTTGATGGATTGGGTTAGAATGCCTAGTTGGCCAAGGATAGGCATCTCAACAGTGTGGAAGGCATTGATTCACTCCCTACCCCATATAAGAGACAATCTGGTGTGGAGGATAAACGATGGCTCCCTGGATCAGATTGGAATGGACCCATGGATTGGAAGCGGAGGAAGGCACCTACTCTCACAAGACCTCATCGCGCATCTCCACTCCCATGAGATGAGGGTTTTCTCACATATTGTTGATCAACAGAATACAGGGATTTTTGCACAAGCGTGTAAATCGGCTTGCCTACTTGGCCTACCTCCTAGATGGCACCTGGAATGGCATGAGTGTATATCAGTGCTATCCAAATCTCACATCAGGATCAAGGAGGGACCTGATGAATTAGAATGGTGCCTGGCTGAGAATGGCATATATTCTCCAAAATTTGGATACATTTCTTTAAATATTCATAAGGGACCAGATAAGATTATAAACTGGTGGAGAAACATATGGAAACTCTCAGCCCCATCGCAAACCAAATTATTCTTCTGGTGCATTCTGAGAGACAAGGTGCCCATGGGGGAACACTTAACTCACAGAGCATTTCATGGGCCTACCTGGTGCTTTCTGTGCAAATGTGAATCTGAATCCACAGACCACCTATTTTTGCGATGTAATGTCATACTCTCCCTTTGGAACGCCTTATCTACCACTATCTGATTCACAGGGAAATGGGAAGGAAATGATCTGGGTAGTGCATGGGAGGAATGGACCAATAGACATAAGGGATCAAACCTTCAGAACCTCCCCTTGCTTGTCAGTTGGTATATATGGAAGGCTCGAAACCGTCTCATTTTCGATAACAGACCAGCACATTGGCCTCACATTGAGGCAAACATTATCTCTGCCTTCAAGGAACTACCTGACCCTCCGCCTCCTAAAGAGCGTCATACACATCCACCTCCCTGTATAGACAAAAATACTCCATGGGCATTCTCTGATGGAGCTGCAAACCAACAGGGTTGTGGAGGTGGTTTCATCCTGTATATCAGTGAACAACACTTCTATAAGGTCAAGATGGGTTTGGGAGCAGGAACCAATAATTATGGTGAGCTCATTACCTTGCGCCACTTATTGCATTTCTCCTTGGGACACCAGTGCAACATATTAAATATATTTTGGGACTCAAAGATCATCATAAATTGGTTCAATGGCATTGCTTCTTGTCACATACACACACTCAGCAACATTTTAAATGAAGTAAATATTTTCAAGGCAGAATTTAACAATATCTCTTGTACTCATATCTACAGGGAGCATAACGGCGATGCTGATAAATTATCCGAGGCCGCGCTATTGCCCAGAGGCGAATGGGTGATAATCGAGTAGAGAGATACCAATGAATATCAGTATTATCACCGGCCATATATAGATCCACAATATCGGAGGGACATTGGTCCTTGATCAATTTATGTGGTTTTATGCAATTTTTTTGAAAAAACACATAATATTTTTTGGAACTTTCAGGGATTTTTTTTTGAAAGGGCCCTGCATGGCTTATGTACAGAACAAATTATAAATATTACAGGCTATTTCACAGCAGTCTATAGCAGATCGCTCTGCGTGGTGTTTCTGAAATAGTTCATAGCAAGTTATTATGTATATAGTCCATAGTGACTCCTTACAGCATATGCAACAACATCTATAATATGTAATTTTTCTATCTAATGAAAAGTTACGGATTTTTCCAGGGGAAAATATATATATATATATCTATATCTATATCTATATATCTATAATATATTATATATATATATATATATATTATATATATTATATATATATATATATAATATATATATAATAATATATATATATATATAACACAATCTTAAAAAAAATTAAATCGAAATTTTGAATTTTAAATTTGATTTTACTGGCATTTTTTAAAAATGTTGGAAATTGACACTAAAAAAAACCCATCATTCCACTATCAATACTTTTCATTTTCAAGGTGTTTTTTGTGCAATTTTTCCAGAAAAAAATTGTTTTCACTGCCATTTTTAAAACATGTTCAAAATTGACCCTAGAAGAAAACCCATCGTTCTAGTAGACACACGTTTCGTTTTTAGCACTGTTTTTCATGTTTTTTCGGGGTTTTTGGGCCAGAGTTCCCATTTTGAGTTTATAGTTCTTGTTTCAAAGTTTACATTGTTATATTATGGTTTTAATATAATTAAGTATTCAACTAAGTGGCTAAGGTCCAATTAAATTTGAAATACTAGTTTTTAACCTTAATATTTTGTTCCTATAACCGTATATTTTTATTCTTCTAAGGAACAATGATCCATAGCTCGAAGATACATCTTAGTTTATCACTGGTCAAGAGAAGACAAATGATCACTTTGTTGAGATGTGTGCATTTGAATGTTAATATCATTAAAGCACTAATATTAAACCCAGTATTATAAGCCATATTATTAAACCTAAAATTAAAAACCCTAATACTAAACCCAATATTAGACCTTGATATTATAAACCTTAATATTATAACATAATATTGAACTATAATATTATGTCAAATATTTTAAACCAAATACCAAAACCTAATATCAAACCTAATATTATAAACCATAAATGCAATATTAAACCCAATATTATAAACCCCAATAGTAAACCGTAATATTATAAATCCTAATACTAAACTCCATATTACACCAAAACATTATAAAATACAATATTAAACCCAATATTAAACCATAATTTTGTGAATTCACAATGTGTTGTTGAATAAATTGTAACGTAATGTGACATTGTGATAATGATTGTCACATTGCGATAATGTTTGTCATAATGTGACAAACATTAAACCCAATGTTATAAACCTTAATATTAAACCTAATATTATAAGCCCTAACAACAAAAAATTAATATTACAAACCCTCATATTAAAAACATTATATTATAAACCCAATATTATATTATCATCCTGGTCAACTATTTAAATAATGGCTTTCAAGGTTGACTTTGTTTGATGATGTTCGCTAATGTGGTTGACTATGTTTGACTAAAATATTTGTCAATAATAGTGATAGGATATTATGTTTGAGCAAAGATGAGGAGTGTTGACAGTCAAACATAGTCAAACATACTCATAAACATTAGTAAATGTGGTTGACTAATTTTGTAATGTCACAAGGCGACATTTAATTGCAATGCAATGTAACATTATGACTAGGGTTATTACATTGCGTCTATGTTTGTAACAATGTGACTTTGGATAGATTTCTATGCAATTTTAACATCACAACATGTTTGATTATTAAAACCCTAATATTAAAACCCTAATATAAAAACCCCAATACTAGAACCATATAGTTTATTCTAATAGTAAAAATAAGGTAAACATAAGGTTGACCAAGTTTGATCATGGTAAACTATTTAAACAATGAATATTGAGGTTGACTTTGTTTGGCTATATTATCTAATGTTGTTGGTTATGTTTGACTATTAATATTAATAAATAATAATGATAGGTGATTATGTTTGACCAAAGTTGAGGAGTGTTGACTATCAAACAATATCGTTGTTATTATTATTATCATTTTTCAACCTTATTAATGATATTATTGTTATTATTAAACATTTTTAAATATTTATTATGACTGACCAAGGATGACCTTAGATGACTAAGGTTGACAATGTTTGACTTTGATGAAACATTGTTGACTATAATTATATATGGTTGAGTTACATTAGATGGTGATGATTATGAGTGAAGAAGGTTGACTATTGTTACATATGGTAAACATAGTGTTTACCAAGTTTTATCATGGTTAGTTATTTAAACAATGATTATAAATGTTGACTTTGTTTGACTATATTGACTAATGTTTGAAAATAGTGATAGAAGGCCCTTCTAGTGGTCCCTATAATACTAGTGTAGCCCCTTATTGTTATTTTTGTGCCCATGTAGTCCCTATATTGTTATTATTGTGCCACATATAAGCTCACTATTGTTTTTTTTCTATATAATACTACCTAAGCACCCACGGGCGATTTTAATCGGTGACCTATCCCAAGGAGTGCCTTAACAGTGCACCCATTCACCGTCAATCCAAAGCCCTGTGGGCATAAGCCCACTATTGTAATTTTTATGCCCTTGCATTATTAGTGTTATGTAGGCTCTGATTATATTGTGACCCCTTAGACTCCTTGATGAGCCTCAATATTGCAACAAGAATGCTACAACTCCCAAGGATACCAAATTAGATTATCGACCCGGGGTTCGTACAAACTTAAGAGGTATTGGCACTATATGTGCAACATACAATGTGTCATTCCTTTGTCATGATGATGTAATGGAGTGCATGTAATGAAATCAATTCCTAACTAGTTGCAGAATGGAAGTGCTTGAAATGGAAACCTTAACCTATTGCAACAAAGGAAAAAACAAGGAAAGAAAAAATATTCTAATTGCATAAAGTGAAGATCAAATAAATATCAATCATTAAATTTCAAAGAGTTTAGATCCATTGATAGAGTTCATTGCATGTGATAATCAGGGAAATCATTATTGTATTACCCAATTCATAAATTTGTCCATTTACACAATTCGCTGATATGTTTTGCATGGGTAAAAAAGAAAGTTCTAAGTGGTGTTTATTCCTCTTAAATGATTTATTTAGAGCCTATGGGTCATGGTTCAACCCTAAGGGACAAACACCAACATTTTTGAGAAAATTTGGGCAAGTAAATACATGCTCGAAGCGTGCTACAGGAAACATCTTTTCTACACGAAGATGTAATTCGCTGAATGACGAAGAAAATCAAACCAAATTGAATGGGAATTTTTTATTTATTTATGAGGATGCCTTAGGTCTCCATTTTAAGTGGAATCACTCAAAAATATCCATGTTAACACATCCTAGAAAATAATAGAAAATTACTAGTCTAAAATCTAGAAATTTGAGAACTAGTGACCTAGTTAACCTATCAAATGCCTAACTTCATCAAGTAAGAATAAAATGGGGTAAGTTTTGTTATTAATTGGATTTTTTTTTTGATATAATGAAAATGAAATCAACTTGATTCAAGCTGATTTGCATGTTATAAAAAGTAGCAGAAATTTACTACTATTTGCCACAAGGGACTTCCAGGAATTTAGATTTGGGAATAAGCAAACTAATCCAAGTAGCTCAGTGATTACTATGACCTTCCAAAGATGTTAAAACGATGAAATCATGCTTTTTACCTTGCAAAATAACTTACTTCAACCATTTAACACAATTCTACAACAAGAAATCATCAATACTAAATGCAGAAATAGAAAAAGACAAGAAGAAGAGATGCATGTGAATAAGAAGTGAAAAGAAGAAATGCAACTTATACAAAAGGGCTCTGAGGCTCTTGGGATGGCTAAGCCCAAGGAAACTCATAGCCA
Organism: Pinus taeda; assembly: GCA_000404065.3. Lineage (NCBI taxonomy): Eukaryota > Viridiplantae > Streptophyta > Pinopsida > Pinales > Pinaceae > Pinus > Pinus taeda. The sequence goes on from APFE030596019.1 coordinate 13,415, forward strand.
TATGAAGGAGACCAAGATTTAGAAGGTGAAAATGGTACCATGCTTCATTATTTCCATGAATACTATTACATCCATGCAAGAAGTGAAAACGAATCTGCAAAAATACAAGTTTTCTCCACAAGAGGAATAAGAAAAGCCAACCCCTAGATTAAAATCTGATTTGGTACTTATAGAAAATTATTAGGAAATATTACCCATGAAAGGAGGAAAATATCCCCTCCAAAATACCTCCAATAGTGGATCTTGTTCCCAACACTAGGAATTTGCATTAAATGATAGGGATCACATTCCTAGTTTTTCTCAATCGTTGGAGCTCCAAAATCTATACAATAATTTCATAATATCTTGTTGATTTACTATTCAATATTGATCCTCCTGTACTAAGGAGCAAGTCCCTAAATTATATCCTCCTCTAAATCTCCATAATCTGCTTAATTTTCTCACAATATTATACAAAAATAAGTAATATTAGGCACAAATATGCAATTATCCATAAACCTTCCTAATGAACGTATTAAAACTAAAAAAACATTATTAATTTTAGAAGGAGAGGTTTAATATAGCCTTCATATGCCTAAGAAAGGTTAGATTGGCCTTAGTTTATGTCTAATTTGGAGGCCCATCATACACCCTGCTGAAATTGTTATTCATATTTTGAGCAACCTATTCATCCTGATCACCTTGTTGTTCTTCATGTATGCTAACATGTTTCATGCTTTGTTTTCTGGTCTATTTGATGTTCTTTCCACTTCTCTTATTGCTACTACATTTTTCTATCTCAGTTTCACAAGGAAGCCCTACTGTAGGTTGAGGTTGGTTCTTTCCCTCAAGTGGTTCTTCAACTATAATGAGTTGCACATAGCTTGAACCCTGTAGAAACTAAATTTTGCATGCCGAGAGGTAGTGGGTCCACTTTTTCTTTTTTTCTTTTTTTTCATTTTTCTTTTCATTTTTTCTCTTTTTTTAAGATTTTCTCTATTTTTTATTGCATGCAAAATAAAATCAAAGTGCCTTGAGTTAATTGGGTTGGCCCTCAACTACCCCTTCACAATCCTCACCTTCGATCATGACTAAATGATTACAACCCACTTTCTCAAGTCCTTTTCACTTTTCTCTTGTCCTCTGCCCCATATGCGGGTGTCGTGGTGGAAAAGTGAAGTTAATTTCTAGATAAGCCCAAGGTTGATCTACGACTAATATTGGCTATAAAAACCTTGTCCTTCATACACTTGCAATGTTTTTCAAGGTAAAATAAGTTTGTAAGAAATTTTTAAAGGATTGCATACGTGAGCCTTATCCTTGATGTGTTTTTGCTGGTGATATTGAGGTTGCTAATATGAATGTTGAAGTTTCCTTTTGTGGCCGTGAAGCTGATGCTAATGATCTTGAAGCAACATGTGATAATCTATTGGAGGTCAAATTGCTGATAGCCTTAAATCTAGAGGTCTCGTAGGTTTTTTTTGTTGTTTTTATTGCTGCTTCACATCCTTGGCTAAAATGTTGTTGTTGAGCTTCATAACATGATGATTTCAAATGTGTTGACTTCCTTTGTTTTTTGATGCATAGGTCTTCATAGCATGATGCTTTTCTGACTGATGTAATATTTTTTGTGTGCAAGCCTCTTTCTGGTATTCAATCTCTTATTGTTCAAGTTGATGGATGTCAGCCCACATTCTAAACCTATGTCTTCTAGTTAATATGAGAATGTTGTCTTAGTCAAGTCTGACCTTCTTGGAGTGTTTGGCTTGGCCATGGGTGATGTTCAACTTCTCCAAACTTTTTACAACTATCATACACCATTCCAACACTTCATCTCACCATTTTTTTCCTCCAGAACCCCTCATCCAACTTCTTATAGCAGTTCAGGACATCCTATAGCAAACTTATAGTAAACTTGTTTTTCCCATATCTTCGAGATGGTATAATGGATTGACATGAAATTTTGTGATCAGGTTGCCACCATCCTTATGCACCTCCCCACAAAACCATAATTTCCAATGGATGCACGAATCTCGAGAAAAATAAAAAAATGGATGTAGGTGATGGGTGTCGATTTCTCAAAAACTGTGCACTCAAATTTGCTGAAATTGCTTGCACATGTTACCATCATCCATATGCATCTCCTTGTGAAACAACTTGGCAAATGGATGCATGAATATCAAGAAAATTTAAAAATGTTTGTAGGTGATGGAGCTTAATTTCTTGAAACGTGTGAACCGAAATTTGCTGAAATTGTTTGGACATTATACTATCATCCATATGCATCTCCCCCTAAAACAACTTGGCAAATGGATGCACAATTTTCAAGATATACCAAAAATCATTTTTTGCTCTGCGTATTTTTACTTTGTGTAGCAAAACATAGCCTTCCTGTAGCATTTTAGGACAACAAGGAAAATGAGTGATAAAATCTTGGAAATATCGAGTGGATGGTGTAAATAGATGAGGGTGATGGATTGGCATGGCCTTGGTCCTTCTGTAGCATCTGAGCAAAGGAGGAGAAAGTGCAAGTTTGACTTCCTTTGACTAGGCTTTTGATCAACTTTTCTTTTGGTGGCTAAATTTTTTTTGTTTCTTGCAGAGGTTGGAGAGCACCTGCATTCATGAGAGAAAGATTCATGGATCAAAGATTTTTTATTGTTTTTTTCCTTTTTTTCTTCTAGGCCTACTAACTGCTTCAATGAGGTTTTCAACTCATAGGTCTTCCTAGGCTCCGCAAAGGAAGTTTTCACCTATGATTTTTTCTTTTTCTCTTTTTCTCTTTTTTCCCAACCCATTGACCACCTCATGGAGGTTTTAAATCAATGAGACAATATCAGGTGCCTGAAAGAAGGTTTTCACCTGAGATTTTATTTTTATCTCTTATTTTCCATTTTCTATTTTTTTATGTCATACTTTATTTGAATAACAAAATCTCTTTCAAGTATAAGAATACTTCCAATGGAGTCATGCGCACATCAATATGACAGATAAACTGATGTGTAGGCTTGAAATATATGCTTTGACATGTACCTGAATTTCAGAGACCAAATGCTTTGATTGAGATGACATCAGGAATTGTTGAAGAAGAGTGTGTGGATGTAAATTAATTATTATCTAGAACCATATTTCAATATAGTTTTGTGCCCCTGGTCCACTTATTGATTTGGACCATCTTGGATGTCTTCTTCTTCCATGAAGTTCAAATATTCTTCTTTTTGCTTATTATTTTCTTGAGCACATGGAGGATCTGATGGTAAACATGAGGGAACTTTCTTAATCTCTAATTTTTTATGTTTTCTCTTCATCAAGTGTAGCCCATGATTCTTTGGTATTCTCATTTAAATCTTCTTTTTTTAGTGTTTTCATCCAATGACATCAAGAGAGTCTCTTTTTTGTAATTCTCTTCTTGAGTTAAGATGAATACCATTAAGATCAAGAGGAGATGTTTGGAAGTGTTATGCCTCAACATTGTAAGTGGGCTGAGCTACTTCCTTGCGTGGGTTTGGAAATGGTGGTATAGGTAGTTAAGTGGGAATGGATCTTTGAGATGTATGTGGTTGGGGCTGTGGTTGTAGTGGAGGTGAATGGTAGGGATAGAATGGATTTGGGTATGGAGGATATTGAGGAAAATATTCAGGATATTTTGGATGACTCTCATAAGTTCCTTGCCAAACTTGTTGCCAAGATTGATTTTGGGGTTGAGATGGCCAAGGTTTCCAAGTAAAGGTTGTGTTCTAATTATTTTGAGATGAATGTGCATAAGTTTGAAATTGTGAATTAGGCTCTTGCATCATTTCAGGTTGAATAAGTTGCCATGGTCCTCTTGGAGCTACATAACATAGTTGCATTGGCAATTGACTTGGTCCATTGTCCTCTTAGTAAACTTCCTTAAACCTTGGTAATGAGGGGAAATATTTAACATCATGTGATTCTACATGGACCACACAAATGTCAACATATTATTTTTTCTCATTTTTTATTCTTAACATTTTTTCTTGTTCACTTAGATTGCTAAGAATTTATGTTTTAAAGTTCTCAAGCAAATTTCCAAGTTTAGCTTGACTTATCGACCTTGATGTTGATTGGCTTACTCTTTCCTTTCCTCTTGATATGTGTTTTCATGCTTCACAAATTTCTTCAAATGCTAATTAGTATACATCACCTCTACTGATAAGATCAAGGAGATCAATCCATTCATCCCTAATTGTTCTAAATAAGAGGGGTTTTACTATGTTAGATTCTAAATGATGTAGTTTTTCCCTCTTAACATTATATATGAACATCTATATTAGATCCTCAAGGCTCTCATATTCTATTTGATTAATTCTAAATACTTCTTCCTTAAGATCATGGTATTTATATTTTTCTAGAAATATCTTTTGCATATCATTCCATGACCTTATTGAATTATTCCCTAAACTCATGAACCATTTAAAAGCTCTATCATTCAATGTTTCCATAAACAATCTAAATTTTTTATTTTTTAAGAAGTAACCATAAAATCTACAAACAATTTCAAATTCAAAGAGAAAGGTTTTCGGATCCTCTCACCTCATACCATGGAAGTTGAGAAGGAAAGATGGAGGAATGTTCTTCATACTGACATCCATATCTTGAATGAGAAATCCAAGAGTATCTTCTTCATTGTCAACATCTCCATCCATTTCTCCTACCTTTTGTGTCACCTCTTCTTCTTTTACCTACAAAAATGAATGGTGATGTGGCTCTTACTGCACCACGTGATCAAGGGGGGGGGGGGGTGTTGGTGTTGGTGAAGTAATTTTTTATTTTTATTTTTTCTGAAGAATACTAATGCAATGCAATTTTCTGTTCTTTAAATGAAATGTTTCTAATGATTTTTTTTGTTTTTTCATAAATTAAAAATAAATGAATCATCCAGGGAAGAAAATAATGCACACTTTGACACCTCCCTGACAACAATGTCAAAAAGTGATGAGCCTCAGTATTGCAACAAGAATGTTGCAACTCCCAAGGATACCAACTTTAATTATCAACCCAGGGTTCATATAAACTTAAGAGGTATCAACACTATATGTGTAGCATACAAAGTGTGCTTCCTTTGTTGCCATGATGTAATGGAGTGCATGTAATGAAATGAAATCCTAACTAATTGCAAAAATGGAAATGCTCGAAATGGAAACATTAACCTATTGCAAGAAAGAAAATACCAGGATGGAAAAAATATTCTGATTGCATAAATTAAAGATCGTTAAATAAATATCAATCATTATATTTTAACTATTTTAGATCCATTGACAGAGTTCATTGGATGTGGCAATCAAGAAAATCAATATTGTATTATCCAATTCATAAATTTGTCCATTAACCCAATTCATTGATATGTTTTGCACGGGTAAAAATGAAATTCCTAAGTGGTTTTTATTCCTCCTCAAAAATTTATTTAGAGCCTAGGGGTCACGATTCAAACCTAACGGGACAAAAAGCAACATTTTTGAGCAAATCTGGGCAAGTATATGCATGTTGGAAGAGCGTTATAGAAATATGGTACATGAAAAAGGTTTTCTATATGAATATATAATTCACCGAATGACCAAGAAAATCAAATCCAAATTGGATGGGACAATTTTTTTTTATTGACTAGGATGTCTTAGGTCTCCATTCTAGGTGGAATCACTCAAAAATACCCTTGTTAATACATGTAAAAAAATCGCAGAAAATGACTAGTCTAAAATCTAGAAATTTGAGAACTAGTGAGCTAGTTAATCTATCAAATTCATAACTTAATAAAGTAAGAATGCAATGGGGTATTTTTTTATTAACTATAATTTTTTTTTAATCTAACTCAAGTGGAATCAACTCGATTGAAGCTTGTTAGCATGTTCTAAAAAATAGCATAAATTTACTATTATTTGCCACAAGGGACTTCCAGAAATTTAGATTTGGGAATAAGAAAAGTAATCCAACTAGATAAATTATTAATATGACCCTAAAAATCTGTTCAAAGGATAAAATAATTATTTTGATCCTACAAAAGAACTTAATTCAACCATTTAACCCAGTCCTACAACAATAAATCACCAATAGTAAATGTAGAAATAGAAAAGGACAAGAACAAGAGATGCATGTGAATAAGAAGTGAAAAGAAGAAAAAATAACTTATATAAAAAGGGCTCTGAAGCTCTTGGGGTGGCCAAGCCCAAATAAACTCAGAATCCTATGAAGGAGACCAAGATTTAGAAGGCGAAAATAGTACCAATCTTCGTTATTTCCATCAATACAATTACATGCCTGCAAGAAATGAAATTGGAGCTGCAAAAATACAAGTTTTCTCCATAAGAAGACTGAGAAAAACCAACCCGTACAGGAAAATTTGACTTGGTACTTATACAAAATGATTAGGAAACATTCCCAATGAAAGGAGGAAGCTTTCTTTGTCAAAATCCCTCCAATAGCGGATCTGGTTCCCAACACTAGGAATTTGCATTAGATGACATGGAACACATTCCTATATTTTCTCAAGCATTGGAGCTCTAGATTATGTGCAATAAATTCAGAATATCTTGTTCAATTATTATCCAATATTGAACCTCCTATAGTAGGGAGCAAGTCCTTAAATTATCTCCTCAAAATCTCCATAATCTGCCCAATATTCGCAAAATATTGTACAAAAATAAATAATATTAGGCACAAATATGAAATTATCCATAAACCTTCCTAATGAACATATTAAAGCTAAAATAAATTATCAAGTGTATAAGGATAGGTTTAATATATCCTTCATGTGCCTAAGAAAGGTTAGATGGGCTTTAATTTATGTGTAATTTGGAGGCACATGACTCATATTAATATATATATATATATATATAATATATATATATATATTATATAAAGAAGGTTTTTTCATTTGTATCATCCAATAATTGTTCATTTATGTAATCTAAATGAGGTTTCCCCTTCAAACATGATAATTTTTAAGTTGTCAATCTATTTATTTGTGAGTTGGTTTCATAACATTTGGTATCAGAGCTCTAGATTCTAGGCTTTCAATGCTTCAAATAGGCCATTGTGGAATTTTTGCCATCATTTCTTTTTCTACGAAGCTTCAAAAGTTGAAATTGCAGCCAATTTGAGTCGAAATCTTGGTGAACTTCATGTATGAATTTTAGAGCTTGTCTCACTATATTTTCGGAGATATGATTTGAGGAAGTTAGGATTTTTGCAAGCTCCAAAATTCCATATCAAACAAGTGACCTAGGAAAATTCGTCATAACTTTCTTTCTGAGCATCAGATTTGAATTTTGTAAAATGTGATGGAAATAGAACGAAATGTAGTTTTTTGGGTATTCTTTTTAGGGATGAAGGTTGAAAAAGTGATACGTGGAACTCTATACAAGTTCTCTCTACTGAGCTAGTTTATAATCAGGTCACCGTGGATATTGGGAATAATGATTTCTTGAAGAATCCAATCTTGTTTTCACTTGTTAGGATGGAAATAAGACTCAAAGGGATTCTACATGAAAACATTTTAGATCTTGGAGATTCACAATTATAGAGATACAACAGCTGCAATATCTAGCTCCTAAAAATCAAGAAAAAGGTATGTATTTTTTAAATTTTGCATAACTTTTGTTTGAAAATTTAGCTTGAAGTGGTTTAAAGGACATTGTGAAGCATAGAAATAATTGCTTTATTTCATAATTCCTTGAAATAAAAAATGGACACACCTAGTAAGAAACCAAAAATATCTTCTATGACACATGAAGAAGAGGAAGAAATGCAACATCATATATCAAAATTGTGAGAACAAGTGCAACAAATATCACTCTCAAAAAGAGTAACAAAAAATCAACTGGAAGCTAAGATAGATAGTTTGAAATATGACATGGAAGAAATGTTGAATGTTAAGATGGAAGGTTTGAAGGATGGTTTGACAAAATTGGTACAAGAAATGCTTCCTAGTGGTGACAAGTTACAAATTATGTTTTTAGAGACTCACATAGTGGGTTGAAGACTAACCACATTCCAAATATTGATATGAGGAAGTTTGATGGCAAGGATCCTGTGACATTGATACTACACATGGAGAAATTCTTTGATCTACATGATATGTCGAACACACAAAAGGTACACATTGCATCTTCATATTTAGAACAAAATCAATTTGTATGGTATCGATGAATTTGTTCTTGTACACTACTTGTCACTTGGTTAATGTTTACAGAAAAACGATAGCACATTCTGAGGATACAAAGAGAAACACCTTCTTTAGCTAATTGAAACAAAAGGGTTCAATGACGGAGCACATTGAGGACTTTGAAAAATCGAATATAAGGTTAAATGATATTCTAGAGGAGCGTAGGATTGATTCCTTCATAGGGAATTTAAAGGATAACATCTAACACGAGGTTCACCATTGAGAACCCGATTCATTGGAAAAGGCATTCAGGGTGCCAAGAAAACTTGAAAGAAAAATTATGGCAACAAGGAAGTCTACCACTCACAAATACAAAGATAGATGTGTTGCTCCTAAACTTCCACAAACTACAAGTTTGACACCACAACAATTGGAAGAAAAAATAGCAAAAGGGCTTTGTTATAATTGTGATAGCAAATACACTAAAGGTCATAAGTGTTCTGAGAAGAAATTATTTTACATAGATTTTGAAGAGGAGGAATAAAAGGAACAAGAAAATTCAAAAGGAGAGGATATACACCAAGAACCAACCCCAAACAAGGAAGAAATGAATTTGACCATATCTTGTAATGCATTGGCAGGAATTACCACTCCTCAAACTCTCAAGATAGAAGGACAAATCAAGAAGAAAATGGTAATAGTATTGATTGATTCGGGTAGTATCCATAATTTTATTCATTGTAAGATTGTTATTGGGAAAACTAGTGTCCATTCAGAGCTGCTAGTCCCACTAAGATGGGTAGCTATCTTAGAAACAAACAAACTAAAGTCACTTGTGTTTTCCTTTATGAGAAATAGATGAGAGAGAAGCAGAGAGTACCAACCTCATTCTTTCACTTGGCTCCTTGCTTGTTTCCTCTCCCCTTTGACAAATCTTTGCCACTCCTTCCTTACTTGTCCCGCTTCAAAGAACACCTGTAGAGTCAAAGCAGCATAATACCATCAAAGAATAGAGATCTATGACCATAAAAAATATAGGATCTGTTGGCATTATGGCACAGGTTTGGCTCTATGACATAGGTGTTGTCCTTGATGGCAACTCATTCAAATGGTAGATCACAGTTTAGGCTCTCAGAATGAAAGAAAATGAGGTATACGCAGGTTACTCGTAACAAAGTCGCATATACACGTGGGATTACTGATCAAAAGGTGCGTATATGTATGCACGCACTTTCATGCAAAGAAAAGCACATACATGTGGGAAAATTTATGATTGGTCCATGGTATTTAGTCTGACATATTTGAACCTATGGTTTTGGTCCTTGGTATTGCATCCAAAGTGTTGAACCCAAGTATTGGGTCCCTAGTATTGGTTCTCAATGGTTTTGGACCATGGTTTGAGTAAGGCCTAAGACTATAAAAAGGAAAGGAGATCATTTGGAAAGGTGATTAACTCAAGTGTTGAATATCTTAAGAGGAGTAAGACCTGGAATACTGGTGATTGGTTTGTGATGTGTAGCTAGATTTGAATCAAGGAGGAACCTGAGCGTTACAATATAGATAAGCTCTATTGATGGGTCAAGATCTTAAGGCTTGAGTAGTAGTATCATTGTGTGTTTTTGATCTGTTATAATTGGCGCATGATTAGATCTATAAATCTGATAATATGGGTATAATTGATGTCTGATTAAGTAAAAGGGTAAATTATCTTTTATACATCTGTACGCAGGTTCGACGCAGCATAAGTGCATATACACGTAGGTTCAGCAAGTGAAGACGGTGTATATCTTGGTTGGCCTTGATACAGCTACGTATGGGCCTAGGTTTCTGCATATGGAAGTAGCGTACGTCTCATGAAATCTGTTTTAGACACTTCTGTTAATGCTGCAGTATTCTAGGTTTAGGATTGGTGTCTGGTTACAGTTATTGTTTTCATGATGTTTGATTGATGGATCCAGTCTGAAAATTTATGAAACGTGGTCCCTGAAAGAAAGAGAAGGTTGCAGCTTTTTGTAGGTCAGCACCTACGTACTAGTACATCAGCTAGTACAAGAGCTAAGGGGGTGGTAGCTCCCTTCCAGAAGAAGCTGGAGAATGAGAGAAGGTAGTAGCCTTCTACAGGTAGCAGCCTGCATACTGGTATAAGACTGCACCAGTACTGAAAGATTGTAAAAAGAAGTTTCTAATTGAAAGAAGATAGAGATGAATTGCAGCAGGTGGTTTTCACCCACATTGGGTTTCCACCTTATATCTTGTGTTCGTTTGTGTGACTGTTTTCGCTATTTTTCTGTTCCTGGTTACTGCTTATATGGTTTTGACACACAGATTAATGATCAACATCTGAAGAATAAATTAAATTATAACTCTGCAAGTTATACGCAAGTTTCATTAACCAAAGTTGCGTATACAGGTTGTTTTCACTAGTTGAATTAGCGTATACAAATCTTTGTATGAATTGAAAAAGAATTTGGCTTAATAATACTGATTCACCCCCCCCCCCCCCTCTCAGTATTATTTCCAACAATTGGTATCAGAGCAGGTTCTTCAGAAGAAGCTTGATAGCTTGAAGGAAGCTCTATCATCATGAGCAACTACGAAAAGGAGGTGGCAATCAGGCCACCAATTTTCGATGGGAGCAACTTCGTCTATTGGAAGATAAGAATCACAGCCTATCTTCAATCTCTCGGTACAGAAGTTTGGGATATTGTGGAAACAGGTTACACCTTTCCATCAGCAACTCCTACAAATACAGCAGGTAAGAAGCAGTATGAAACAAATGCAAAGGCTGTCAATACTCTATTAGGGAGTCTATCTCAATTAGAATTCATCAAGGTTATGTAGCTCAAAACCACAAAAGAAATATGGGACAAGATCGTTCTGAGCTATGAAGGAGATAATCAAGTAAAACGGGCAAAACTACAAACTCTCATAATTTAGTATGAAAATCTCAGAATGCACAATGATGAAAGTGTGGCTAATTATTTCTTACGTATAGATGAGATTGTTAATTGTATGAAAATTTTGGGTGAAGAAATAAAAGAAGTTACTTTGGTTGAAAAGGTGCTAAGATCTTTGTCTTCTAAGTTTGATTCAAAAGTTTCTACCATAGAAGAAAAGCATAATCTACAGAGCATTACCTTTTCACAGCTGCACGAAATCCTAACTGCTTACGAAATGAAAAAGGGAGGGCCATCGGACAAGAGAGAAACCACATTCAAAGCCTCAGGAAAAGGAGATTACAATGAGTCAGGGAATATGTCAGAAGAAGAGGAAGAATCAAACTTTGTCAAGTGTAGGAATTTACAGGGTAAGTTCCTCAGACAGAACACCAGAAGGACACCGCTCACAAACAGATCACAGATAAATACACCAGTATTTTGACGTGGTTAAAACCCTCAGAGAGGGAAACAGTCCACGGCCTCCGCCAACGTGGCTACTACAGGCAATTTATTAATAAAAGAATGAAAATTTACATAAGCTTCTCTCATGCATGGTTAACCTACAAATGACCCTCCATGCGCTTTAAATAGAATTCTGGACCAATCGGGTGTGAAGCCATGGATCAAGTGTCGGTAATACCGAGGAGAGAATGAACCGTCGGATCACTACATATCGTGACCGTCGGATTGTAAGTTACAAATGTACATAGTAAAGAAACACACTTTACCTAACTCTATACTAGACCAAGTTATACTTAACTATTCCTACGTGTCGGAATATCCTAACATCCCCCCTTAAGAACAACTTGGGATAGGATTGAAGGATTTACAAATATGACACAATAGGAGAAGGAAGGAGGCACTAGAGCCTATCCCCCCTTAGTGACAACTTCCTGAACTCCAAGCATATATCGAAGTTTAGTGAACTTCGCCTCTGTGAGAACCTTTGTGAAGATGTCTGCAACCTGATCATCTGTTGAACAATATTTCACTTCAAGAACATGGTCATGAATGAGTTTTCTGATGAAGTCCATGTGTAGTTCAATGTGTTTGCTATGCTGATGCTGGACTGGATCTTTGCATAGCTGAATGGCACTTTGATTATCACACCAAAGTGTGGATGGATGCTGCTGCTCAAAGCCAAATTCTGATAGGATCTGACGAAGCCACAAGGTTTCCTTACTAGCTTCCACGGCACCACGATACTCTGCTTCTGCTGACGAAAGAGAAATGGCAGCCTGTTTCTTACAAGCCCATGTAATCGGTCCTGAACCAAGAGTGAAGACATAACCAGCAGTAGACTTTCGATCATCAGGGTCACCAGCCCAATCAGAATCAGTGAAACCAACTAATAGAGGAGCTGCTTTGGCACTGTAATGAATCCCAAACTGTACTGTAACTCGAACATAACGAAGTATTCTTTTAGCTGCTTTCCAATGACTTTCACGGGGGTTTTGCATAAAACGAGCAACAAGGCCAACAGCAAAGGAAAGGTCAGGACGAGTATGGGTTAAATACAAGAGTTTTCCTACAAGGTGACGGTATAAGGTAGCATCAACTTCAGGAGAAGTACAAGAGACTGAAAGTTTGACTCCAGACTGAAAGGGAGAAGGAGCTGGCTTACAATCTTCCATGTGAAAATGACGAAGAATATCACAAGCATACTTGGACTGGGAAAGGGAAATACCCTCCTTGGATTGCAGGACTTGAAGACCGAGAAAATAGTGTAAGTGTCCTAAGTCTGTCATTTCAAATTTCTTTTTAAGGCTGGACTTCACATGGTTTATAAGGTTGGGATCACTACCAGTAAGAATAAGATCATCAACATAAAGAACAAGGATGATAAGAGAGTTGCCCACTTCCTTGGTGTAGACAGTATTGTCAGAAAAACACCTAGAAAAGCCAGATTCTAAAAGAAAACTATCCATTTTGGCATACCAAGCCCGAGGAGCTTGCCTGAGACCATAAAGAGATTTCTTAAGTCGACATACAAGGCTGGAGTCTGTTTGGATGAAGCCAATGGGTTGTTCCATATAGATTTCTTCATGCAAGTCCCCATGCAAGAAGGCAGATTTAACATCCATCTGATGGACTTCCCATTTTAAAGAGGCAGCAAGGGAAAGAACAAGGCGGATAGAGGTCATTTTGGCAACAGGGGAGAAGGTTTCAGTGTAGTCAATGCCTTCAACCTGTGAAAAGCCCTTAGCAACAAGACGAGCTTTATGTTTATCAACTTTCACATCTGGTCCATACTTGGTTCTGTAAACCCATTTACATCTAACAAGTTTGCGTCCCTTTGGTAGAGGAACAAGATCCCATGTATCATTTGCCAACAATGAATGGTATTCTTCATTCATAGCTGCTTCCCAATGTGGATGGCCTGAAGCTTCTGCAAAAGTATCAGGATCATGATTTACTGGAGCTTGAGCCAGTAAAGAAGAGGCTCTTTCAAACTGAAAACGTGTACGTCGCTGATCTGTAGGATCACCGGCAAGATCACCTGCTACATCTCGAGTAGCACGGACCCATCTTGGAAGTTGAGGATCCTGAGAAGGTGGGGGAGGATTGTCATCCTCACTTTCATCATCTGAAGAAGAAATGTTTTCAAAAGTAGAAGAGATAGGAAGAGGCGGCACATCCGCCGGACTAGGCTCACAGGCCGATTTATTTTCATCAAATTTTACATCTCTTCTAATGATAACATTTTTGGACTTAAATGGAATAAGTCTATAACCTTTTACATCTTCAGATATCCAACAAAAGTACATTTCTCACTCTTAGGTTCTAAAGCTTTATGCTTTTCATCTGGAATATGGGCCCATGCTTCACTTCCAAAAATACGAAAGTGACTTACATCTGGTTTAATGGAACTCCAAGCTTCTTCTGGAGTGATATTCTTTAGAACCTTAGTAGGAGTGCGATTTATTATATAATTTGCACAATTAATTGCTTCGGCCCAAAAACTAAGACTGAGTCCTTTAGATTGCAGCATACAATTAGCCATTTTCTTTAAGGTGCGATTTTTCCTTTCAGCTACACCATTTTGTTGTGGAGTGTATGGAACAGTATGTTGCATTTGAATTCCATTTTCGGTGCAAAAGTTGATGAATGTGTTTTTAACATATTCTCCACCATTATCAGTTCTTAGCTTAAGAATTTGATGTCTAGATTGTTTTTCAACAAAGGCTTTGAAGGCCAAAAATGTGTTAAATACTCGCTCTTGAGTTTTAAGAAGTATACCCAAGTGCGTCTGGAGAAATCATCAATGAAAGTTAAGAAATACTTGCAGCCAGAGAATGAAGCAACAGGAAGTGGACCACATAAATGACTGTGCACAAGCTGTAAAGGGGCTGAGGCGTTCCAAGAGGCACGTTTTGCAAAACTGTCCCGATGATGTTTTCCGAGTACACATCCGGAACAAACACCATCTCTGCAAGATACCATAGGAAGAGCTGTCACCATATTTTCTTTACATAGATGCTGAAGGTAGCGATAGTTTAAGTGACCAAATCGCTCATGCCAAAGTTTTCTCACTTCATCATTATGAGCAACAAATACTGAGGGAAGATTTGATGACCCAAAGTTGTGAAACTTATACAACCTTGTGGAATCATCAGCAATACCAGTAGCTAGAATCTGTTTAGGATATCTTAGATCCTTGATTACAACATGATGAGGTGAAAATTCAACAATTTTACCTTCACCTGAATGAGTTATCTGATATACAGATAGAAGGTTGCTGGATAAGGTTGGAACACATAATACATCATTAAACTGACCATTGTCTAGATGAACAGTTCCAGTCCCTACAACATTAAGAGATCTATAATCACCAACATATATATTTTTGGTGTTACAATCATTTAAAGAAGAAAACATGGCTTTGTTTTTGGCCATGTGATAAGAGGCTCCAGAATCAATGAGCCACTCATGAGAATGAGAAGAAGAAGATACATTTAATGCATAACCGGACTGAGATGATTGACAACGACATGCAGAAAGTGCCATTCCTGAAGATGAAGTTGAAGTTGAAGTAGAAGAATGCTCCACATGGATGTTATGTTTCTTCATTGCGGCTTCCAAGGCTTCCATCTTCTTAAAGCATTTAGATTCTAAGTGGCCATCTCGATTACAAAAGTTACAATGTCTATCGGTCTTCTTCCATTTGTTTTTATTGGTCTTATCATTTTGCTGAAACGATCTTTCATTTTGAGGCTGAGTTTGGCTAGGACCCTTGTTTGGTTTAGGACCATTCTTTTTAGGATATGACTTCTTAGGATTCTTTAAATTTGGTTGTTGTTGGGCAGCTAACGCTTTCTTGGAAGAGTTT
>APFE030596020.1:0-20514 GCA_000404065.3 Pinus taeda
GGTTCTGACTCATATTTGGAACATGCATCTGATTTTGAAGCCTTCAACTCGGCCACTAGTGATTGCTTAGCCTAACACTTTCTTGCGTTGTGGGTGGAGCTCTTATGGAACTCACACCACTTTCCCGTGTCCTTCAACTTTGCAGTGTTGTCCTTTTCTTGTGGCCTTGGCGGGTTGTCCTGGGCCGTCCCACGTTGGCTTTGTCCTTTGTTCTGCAGTTTGGGGGCACCTTTCCCTTACTTCAGATTCACATATCCAAAGTCTCGCTTCTTCTGTTTAAGATTATGCCCGACCTTGAGATCTCTAAGAACTCCATCTCATCCTGGATGTATCTATGTAGGCAGTTGCGGTACTTGCGTACCAAATGTTTCTCAGAATCCTTGATAACCAACTTCATGCATAGGGTATGAAAAACATTGGTAACTCTGGCACATCTTGGTCCCTTCCCTGCCATAGTGTGGTCTACTTTATGTATTTGTCCTCATAGCTCCCGACAAGGTAGTATTGTTCCTTGATGGCGTCTCAGAATGAATTCCAAGTAGGAGCAGATGAAAACAGTGAGTTTGTAATTTCATCCTTCTACTCACAATAGGTTTCCCACCAGTCCTTCACATGGGGAGTAGCTTTGAGAAGGGAAAAAGTAATCTTTTCTCAATTGGAAAAATCATGAACAGAAAAATATCCTTTCAACAGATTCGATAATTTATCTATGGCGTCTGCATATATTTGGCCCTCAAATATGGGAATATCAAATTTTACTTGTACCTTAAAAGGCGTGGAGCGTCCAGAGTAGTTGTTGGATGTGGATGTGCCACCGAAGGGCAACTGTTGAAGGATCTGGGCAAAGTTATCCATCATCGTGTTCCTTTGTTTCTCGAGGGCCTCCTCGAGAAATATTTTGATAGGATCTCCTATCCCTCGTCTTTCTTTTCTTCCTCCATGGGAGGCTGTCAGCATTTACGAGATTGGTCTTGCAAAGGTTCGACCAGTTCGAGCCCTAACTCCTTATATAGACCTCGTTGGGAAAATGCAAAGAAAAAAAGGGGAAGAGCAAACCGCTCTGATACCACTTATCCAAATTTAAATAGGAATGCAACAAATTACAGATATAACCATAAATACAGAGATGCAGTAGAAATAACACTTCCTTTGATTAATATCAAATAATGAAATATGCTTACAAACATTATGGAAATGGGACTAGCTCGACAATGGTAGCTTATCCACTAAGAAGAGATGTGGTGGCTACATGCCTCTGAACTACATTACAATGAGGCTCAAGGGCCTTTTTATTATTGAACAATAAGAGAAAACCCTAACTCGAGGAGATGTAACACTAAGAGTTTATGGGCCCCGTTGTGGTTAGTTGGGTAGCCAACTTCCCGGGGTCATGACTTAGACATATTATCTCTGTTTGACGCGCATGATACCCTGTTGGAAAGATCTCTCTGAGGACTACGACAAAAAAAACAAACTAGAAAAATTCGTTGGCAGTAGATTGCTAAAAAAATGTCATTTAGGCTCTCAAAACGGCTCTGGAAGTTTAGGACCCCAAAAACTACTAAAAATAGTAAATTGTGCTACAATTAAGGAAACTAAAAAACTAAAAGAGACAATGGTGGTGGTCCAAGTGGAATTGGTGGGTGGCCACCAATATCCACTTGGATCAACACTACAACTAATATGGGGATCTTTGTAGGATACACAGAGATACCTCATAACTATCGAGTGTATTTTCCCTCACTCAAGATGACAATGATGAGGAGAGATGTCAAAATTCATAAGGAGATGGCTATGGGAAGCTATCTAGAGTGAGATATGAGTGTTACACTAGAGGAGGAGCTTCTAGTTCCAAATGAGGAGCCCCAATCAGAGCTTCAGGATGTTGTGGAGTAGCCACATGTGGAGGAGTAGAAAGGAGGTCGAGTGGAAGCACCCACTCAACCAGAAACTTCTAGAGAGGGGAGGAATAGAACCAGATAGGATGACAGGTTGGTGTAGGATGTACAAGATCATGTGGGAGCTCCTACTTCCTTGTGCAAGCAAAGTAGATCACTTGACAGGTATACTAGTTATATGGCACTTATGACATAACTTGTTGATTTTTTGCCTTCTTCATTTGAGGAGGCGGTTTCCCAACCAGTGTGGGTAGATTCCATAGTGGAGGAGTATGAATCCATCATGAAGAACAATGTATGGGAGGTGGTGTTGAGAGCAGAGAACAATTCAATGGTTGGTTCCATATGGATATACAAAATGAAATGTGCAGCTAATGGTAGTATCGAGAAGTACAAGGCCATATTTGTGGCCGAAGGCTTCTCACAGGTAGAGGGAGTATATTATGAGGAGATGTTTTCCTTTGTGGCAAGATATTACTCCATCATATCCATTCTAGCATTAGCTGCATAGATGGGGTGGAAGATCCACCAGATGGATGTGAAGACTGCCTTCCTCAATGGAGTGATTCAGGAAGAGATTTACATAGAGAAACCTGAGGGATTTGAGACATTTGATAAGGAGACACATGTGTGTAGACTCAGGAGAGCCCTTTATGGTCTCAAGAAAACACCGTGTGATTGGTACACTCAGATAGACACATATATCAGTGGATTGGGATTCACCAAGAGTGAAGCAGATGCCAATCTCTAGTACATTATGGTAGATGGAAAATTTCTCATTCTTGTCTTGTATGTAAATGACTTGATACTGACAGAGGAAGAGAATTTGATCCAGTCTTGCAAGGAGGAAATTTCAAGAGAGTTCAAGATGAAGGACATGGGATTGACGCACTACTTCCTTGGTTTGGAGGTGTGGTAGGGAGATGTAGAGTTGTTTGTGGGTCAAGGGAAGTATCCCTCTAAAATATTTCAAATATTCCATATGCAAGACTACAAGCCTATGGACACTCCTCTAGCTACCAACTAGAGGAAGGATGATGTTTCTAGAGGAGAGGCAGTAGATGCTACTATCTATTGATAGTTGGTGGGGTTCTTGATGCATCTGGTAAACACAAGGCCTACCATATGTTATGCAGTTAATCAGTTGAGTTAGTTTATGGTGAAGCCTACCAAGCTTCACTAAAATGTAGCAAAACATGTGCTTAGATACCTTAGAGGCACAACAAATTTTGGGTTATGGTACATGAGGACTGATGGTGTGAAACTCCAAGGCTTTACTGATGTATATTGGGCAGGGAATCCATCAGGCAGGAATATCCCTTCAGGAGCTATCTTCATAGTTGGGTCAGTAGTTATTTCCTGATATAGCAAGAAACAAATATCTGTAGCACTTAGTTCAGTAGGCCAAGTATATGGTTGATATTCAAGCAACATGCAAGGCCATTTGGATAAGGAAAATTCATGTTGGTCTTTTCAGTCAACAGATGGATCCTACTGTTATTCACTGTGATAATTAGAGTTGTATCAAACTCTCTGAAAATGAAATATTTCATGATAGGTCCAAGCACATTGATATCAAGTACCATCAGTTGAGAGATGGTGTGAAGAGGAGAATCATGATGTTGTAGTACATTCCCATAGAGAAGCATGATGCATATATTTTGACAAAGACATTTTCTAGAAGAAAATTTTAGCTCTACAAGTGTAGGATAGGGTGGTGCAAAACCAATTTCTTGTTACGAGGTGGTGTTAAAATGTAGTATGAAAAGTCTTTGTTTGACTTGTGCCTTAGTCAAATGGAGAAATTTAATTTCCACATCAGCAGGATGACTTGGATTGCAGTTAGTTGGAGTGACATGGCTTTGTCTCCTCGTTAAGTCAGTAAATTTGAGTTATAGGCTAGAATTAGAGTTTTGCATGAGTTGATTGGTAAAATTTATCAATCTAGTGGAGTTATTATTAGTTAAACTTAGTTAACTAAGTTCTAGTCTTCAGTGGAGTCAGTAGGATTTCAGTTGAGTAGTTATAACAGTTGTTAACATACTGATCTCTCAGTTAAGTGATCAATTTACTAAAAATAAACCCAATCATGCATGGAATTCGAATTTTCTAGTTGGAGCGAAGGAAAAGGCACATTGTAATTATCAATTGTATACTAGTTGACTGTACATTATTTTTGCATTGAGCAGGTGGTCAATTCATTCAAGATTTGCGAAAGGAAATAGGGAATTCTCCTATTTTTAGGGGCTAATTTCCTCAAGGATTACGCAAGGAAATAGGAGGAAGGTTGCGGCTTGAATTGGCTAAGTGTTGGTCAGAGCATGTCAGTGAGCAGGAAATCAGAATTGAGGTGCATGGTGTGCTTTAGGATTGAAGCAAGACATTGTAATTGATCCAGATTCTCATTTGAATTAATGCAAAGCAATGGAGGGGTTTTTCCTAGTCGAGTCCCCTTGTAAAATCATTGTGTTCCTTGTGTTTTGATGGGTGCATGTTATTGCATGTGTTTATATGGTATGTTTTCCTTTCCACAAAATAGTATAATAAACTTTTGTCTATTGATTTCAGTTTGATTTCATCAGCAGTAGCAAATTTCTTGCAATTTCTACATTAAAAAGAACTATGTTTCAATGAAAAACAACCATAAGGAAATATTTTGACATCTATCTCCAAAATCCAACTTGGAATATAATTTATTGTGTCAAGAGAGGATTTGGTATGTTAGATTTTAGTTTCTTTCATTTTTAGAAGGTTGAACTTGGTATCATGAACCAAGAAAATTCATCATTAAGACGTCTCAAAAAAGATATTTAACTGCCTTAATAATTTGGGATCCCCTATATCATTTTAAAGGCAGAAGGGAAAGAGAATACTTTGGTTAGGAGTAGCTTTCTAGTCCTTCATTATGTGCACAAGTGTAGTGATAAAAATAACAATGTGGAAGACTTGAAGTAAAATACTAAATTGTATGTGTGAAGAAATATAGAACCATAATAATTGTAAAATACTTGGAAAAGTGAATTTATTTCTTTACCTACAATGTTATTTTAAATTCTAAGAATTTAACATGATAAACAAACTTAGTTAGAAAAATCGTTGTTTCATGAAAAAAATGAAACTACATTTAAAACATAAAAAAAATAGTCAGATGTTAATAAAAACTTGAATTTTTAAGAGGATGTGCATGTTATACATTTGACAATGACTTGCCAAAAAGTTACACAAGAAACAAAATTGAGGATAGTGTGAATCACAATATGATGTAATATTTCAAGAGCACAACTTTATCGTACATTCTTTGAATGGAAAAATATACATGAATGGTGCCAAAATTAAAGAAAAATAAATGTGAATGCCACCAAAAAAAAATCTCAGTAGCACGAAATGTCAAGTACTTCAAAATTTCAAATATTTGAAAACCAAGGCTCTCCTAAATGATGATTGAGGAACATACAAAAGCTAAATTAAACTTGCAAGCTACCTAAAATTAGAAATCAATCCCAAAAAAAATGAAGAGTGGGATTAATGGATCAAGGTATCCTCACTGCCACCATTTTACCATGAGGATTTTTCAACATGCGACCAATAAAATTATCTCCTTATAGTTGTTAGATATAGGAACAAACAATGAGGTAAATAATAATGTGATCAACTAAAGTACCATATAACATGCATGATAACTACCAAAGCATTAAACAAGGGATTCAATGATTCAAATAACATACAAACAACATTTTTGGGTCGTAAAAACTAGTTATAATTTCAATGGAATAGCAATAAGAAATGCACTTTATCAAAAGGAGAGAGAGAGATTGCACTAAGTGAGCTACAATAATCCTTATGGTAAGTTCATTTTAACCTCTAAAAAGGTTCAACCTCAATCTCTAGCAAAGTCTATGCAATGTTTCTCTTCATAAATGAACACTTCAAGGGAAAAGGAACAACACAAGTGAAAGAAAACAAAAATAAGCTCACACTTATTAGTTGGATTGAAACTCCAATTTGAACCAATTCTCATATGAATGTTCCTCCTTTAGTCATGGGCACCCATGTGCCTAATTAAACCCAAAAGAGGGTCGACATATGAAGTATTAATGAGATGGGAGATGCAAGCATAATTATATGAAATTACCGTACTGCTTGAAGGTGTCATCAGGTGTTTATGACACACTAAAACATTGAATTTATAAATTTAAAGGGGTTGCATGATTACCAAAGATTGTAAGCATGATTGGCATTAGTATATAGGTTATGTGATATGATCTTACAAATGATCAATTAAGGTTTGATGTTTCTTGAGGGTGCGTAAATAGATTTAAGGTCATGTATTTGGATATATTATGTGAGTTAATGTGAATTTGTGACACTTTTGAGTACAAGCATATAAATGTTGTGTATGAACAAAATTAAGGTTGTAATAATGATTTAGTGATTAAGAACTTTTATACAAATTGCATAGGGGGTTCACTTAGTAAACTAATCCAATATTACATTTATAGTTATTGATACATATTCATAATTTTGTTTAGAAAATGTGAAGACCCCCTTCCAATACATATTTTCAAATAAAATAACCCCCTCTTTTCACCTTGTTCTATATCCCATTTTATTAGCAACATTTTTACACCCTTATTATTTCTAACCCTTATATGTTAGTCTTAATATTTTGCATCTACCTCTAAAATTTATTTTGAAAAATCTTGTTTATCCTATGCTATTTGAATTTTCATCCTAATAAAAATATTCCTTGGGAATTATATGACCATTTCATCTTTAGACTCAACTATTATGAAATATATGGGTGAGAACCTTATATATGTTGCATAGAGATTTTACATGAAAAGGTATTTCTCTCACGTTTATATTTTAATCCTTATGAGTATATATTTTACATATACACATAAATTATACTTTAAAACATGTTATTAGTCCCTGCCTGGGACTAATAGCGATCGATAGATCGTTGACCAGGTATTAATTCATTTTGACCGATTAAAATTTTCGGTACATGTCATGTTTAACCCAATGTTTGAAATAATTTTTTTTGCTCAATCGATTTTTATCCAAAGTTTATATTTGGACCTCTTATTGCCGGGCTTTTCTGAAAACTTAGGGTAAAGAGTTTAGAGTGGCCTGTATTAAAAAGCTAAAAAATTTAGAGTTGCCTGTATACTTCTTTGAAAACTTAGGGTAAAGCATTCTTTGAAAACTTAGGGTAAAGCATTTCCACTCGCCTGCCACGTTTCTTTGTGCATGTCTTACACACGTATCCTTCTACTGCGAACACTTTGAACTCGGTGGATGTTTCTGTTCGGTAGTGCCCCATACAATATCTTATAAGTGGGGCTCACTAGGCTCAAATGGTGATTAAGGCTCCATTCCCCTGTTGCTCGGATCCTCCCCTGCCACAGAGTATGGTGGATAGTATTAGCAGAGGAAATGAAAGAAAATCTGGGTCTCTAACCATTATCCCTGCTTCAGTTATGGTAAATTTCTCTGATTGGATTGTAACTTTGATACAAGTATGATGGAAACAAGGTTTAAAGTAAATTTCTGTAAATGCTAGACCACGATCTAAATTGCATGGTCGTTTGGCCCTGCGAAGCTGAAGGGCTATCTGGAAGTAACTTATGCCAATTTTCTGTTTCCATTGTTCAGTTTGGAATCTTTGGATTAAAAGGATTGAAATTTGCTACCACTCTGTTCCTTCATAAAATGAGAAAGTGGGTTGCTTAGTTTTTCCTTTGACAGATCATCCTGGTTTTAGAGTAAGCTAACATGTTAATCTGTTCACTCTGTTCCTTCATAAAATGAAAAAGTGGGTCGCTTAGTTTTTTCTTTGACAGGTCATCCTGGTTTTAGAGCAAGCTAACTTTTTAATCTCTCTTTTACAGGAATACTCCTGCCTGTTTATTGAGCTTCACACAGTGGCTTAGCAAGGGGTTTCACTTGCCATACAAAAAGCATGCATTTGGATGTAGTTACTGCAAATGAATGAAACAATAGAGAGGCATTGGTTCTGAGTAATGCCAATAGTTTTCATAAAAAACCTCAGGAGAAAGAACGAAGAACCTAGAAAACAGTATGGCATTATGGGACCTTCTAACTGTGGCATGCATGCCAGTTGTGAAGATTCTTCTGATAAGTGGTCTTGGAGCCGTTCTGTCAACTCAGTATGTTGGCGTGCTAACTGAAGCTTGTCTAAAACATATGAATAAGGTAAAGGATTGCGGCTTCTGAGATATCCAATATTCATATTACATTTTTACATACGTATTAAAATGGAATTGTGTGCTGTAAATGAGAACTTCATCAAGTCTATGGTATTGATAGTCGTAAAAGGTCGTATATTTTGTAAATTGTAACCTTCTGCATAAACATACTAAAGGATTGCTATTACCATGGTATACACGAACTTCTAATGCTTGCTAGCTTTGCTTCTTTTTAATTTGCCAGCTTCTTCTTATCACGATGTAGCCTTGCATGTTCTAACATAATACGGTTAGGAGTACAAAATTATTTAGTGAGATTAGTTGGAATAATTAACATGTGAGTAAACAAATTCCATAGAGAAGAGTGCGTTTTTAATTCCAAATCAATACACGCAATGAATGCCTTTTGAAGTGTATAAAATGTCGAACTGTTTCTAAAGAGGCAGTTATCATTTAATTAAACTATTTAACATTTCAAAGCTGCATAGAGTAGATTTGTTTTGACCGTGGACAAAATTTCACATTTCCTTGTTAATAATAATTTGTTATTATTTAATCAAAATATTTGAAATCTTAAATATGAGAGTATTACAAATGTATAATAATTTCTTTTCCAAAAATATTTTTATGCATATATATAATATTTTTTTTCGCATTTATAAAGCTCACTTTTCATTTTAATTTTTTTAAACCTTTCCAAACAGAATCAGCCGTTGAATATCTTACGCTGTTTTCTTATGATTTTTTAGTAAAGTCAATTTCAGATTTAAAAAGTATCGACAGAAGAAGCGAATTCAATTTAAAATACACGCAAAAGGCGGCGACCTGAAAGGACAGACTGGATATCTAGCATAGATGTGACATATACAACATAATTTACATGGGATTTTATTTAACCATTTTTATTCCATATTTGTAAAATAATTGTATTGATAATTAATTATAATTAAATTAATAGAGATGGTTACATTAAAAATAAGATAAACGAAAAGATTATTTGAAAAAAAATTATTTAATATTTTTTTTAAATTTTCATTATTCAAGAATTTATATAACTAAAAGATGATTATACCTATGAATTTTTAACATAGCTGAGTGTGTAGTTCATGCCCTTGCGTGTTTGCTTTATGCTCAATTTATATGGGAAATAAATTTTCCACGCAAAGGTTATTCTTCGTGTTATTACCGACGCACCAACTCTATCTTTCATTATTTTCTTCACCATCACCATTGACTCGTCTTTATTATAACTGTATTTTGGGAATAATTTTGAATTTATTATGACTGTCTTTTGGGATAATTTTGAATTGTAAATTTTAAATCCTAAATTGATGGTTTTCATCTTTACCCTAATTAATTTTCCAGAGAAAATGATTGAGGGTGGATTTTAGAAGTATTTTTAAATAAAAGAAATTATCATTTTTACAACCCTAAATGAATCGAAAATGTTTTTTTTTAAATATCTTATATATGAGAAATTAAAGATCACACATTAAAATATTTATCACATAGCTAAGTTTTTAGAATTTTTAATTATAGTGGTAAAAATACATAATATTCTTTAAACATAGAAATTTAAAAAAATTATTCCAAATTTTTAAATCTTTACAATTTTATAAATCGATTTAGTTCAATATTTTAAATATTCTAAGTATTCTGATAAAAATATTATTCAATGTATATTAATATTTTATAAAAGATTAAGATAGCAATGCATGATCGTACTCTGCGAAGAATTTGTTGAGAGCCGAACCAATGCCTCTGTACAAATTCGAATGGCACCCGCAGGCATTTATGCACGTCATGTCAAAAGTTATGGAAAATAATGTGTATTTTTATTATTTGCTTTAAATTACAAAGCGTTTGTATTTTGTTGTGCTGCAGACCCAGCAGGGACTACCGCCACGGCAGTGGCTCCCTTGTTTAGAGTAGCTTGTTTAAAACATGTTTACTTAGAGTAGGTTGTTTGAACCTTCAATTAGAAAAATAAAAGATTTTAATTCAAATTAGACATAATTTGATTTTTAAATTTTAGTTTCTTATTAACAAGAACTCTTAATTTATTTAAAAATATATATAAAATACAAACTATAAGCATATGATTTGGATTTAATCGGAAAAGTGTCACTTTTGTATTACTCACTCTCTCCACCTCCACTTTATCTCATGAATCTTTTTTGAGAAATTGTTTATGCTTATATTTCCATTAATGCACAATTTTGATATATGCTATTTACAATTCACTTTACTATATTTTTAAAATTGTGAAAGCAAAGTTAATATATTGTAAATATGGGATATCAAAAGTTTATAGATTTTGGGGTATACAAAGAAATATATATGAAAAAATGTATTAAATAAAGACTTTATGTCAAGATCATATTATTTGACTTATGTTCTCTTTTTGTTTTGGGAAGTTTTTAGCTCATTTCCAACCAAATTATTGTTAATAATTAAAATACTGCAAAAAGAAGATTAATTATAAAACAAATATACACATAGCAACAACACACATTCTTTATTTACCCTAGAAAATCCTAAAAGAAAAACCATCTAACAATAACTCAACTCTTACCCATTTAATTACATATAATACTATGAAATTAATACAAACAACCATTATTAACATATAATATCATGAAATTAATATAAACAACCACTAATAACCTAATAATATTGGCACTTTTATCTCGTTAAAGTTATCTAACAATTATTCAAGTGATTAACCTGTGTTATCATGAAGAATACCATATGTGGAATAATAATGTAATAATGGTTAATGAAAGGTTTCAAGATTCTAAATCATATTACTCTTCCATATATAAGTTAATATAAGAAATATATAAATTCCATGAATGTGAAATATAGTCTTTTTGTTCTATATTTTGGAAATTTTTAAAGCATATTTATGGATAGAATTTGTTTATTTAATAAAAAATTATTGGAATTTGAGTTATAAGCTCTTTACAATCTGAGTGCCCAAAATACTTTTTAGAACACTGAATTTATTTATGCATTCAAAAATTCATTTTAAACCTTATAGCTACTTAAAATTCATTTTAAACCTTATAGCTACTTAAAATTATTTTACTAAATTGGACTTAAAAGTTTGTTTATCCAATTTTGCCAACATGGTCAACTTCATAAAGGCTTTTACAAATCTTTGAGAGAATAAAGTTGCGGATCCCTACAGCGTTATAAAGATGATCCAGAAACCACGCAATAGTAAAAGAACAAAGTCATGGGTTCCATGTAGATAACCACCTCATGATAGCCAAAACCAGAAAGAACAATGTGGTGACCACTGGGGGCATCCATGCACGCGCCGCGAGAATGAAACGAAAAGAAAAAAAGTATGTTGCAGGATATATTCATGCATTTGTCAATGATGATAAAGTTGAATTCCAACATAACTAACTGATAATAAAATATAATAAGTCATTGGTTGCTTATTTCCTTAACATATTTCTCTGTTTAGTCCACATTTGCAGATCAGAATAAACTCTGCAGAAAACGATGTGTGTATGATAATGTGAGAATGAAATCCGGAGGCAACAGAAGAAAAAAACAGATATTCACCGCCCAGAGAATATGACGGTACTTACCTGTGGGTGGAGGCGAATATTATATTGACTGTTATTTGTTGATGGCGCTTGGCTTTACTGGTTACCACCCTCACGTTTTCTGTGTTGTTGTTGTTATATGAGTTGTTACGGATATGGTATTCTCTTTGTTTTCTGATTTGGCGAACTGTCGCATGCTATTTGTGATACTGGAAAAGTAAGAAATCTTTTTGTAATTATGTTGTTCTTTGTGTCCATGAATTTTGCGTTGTAATGATGTTCTTTCACATTTTTTTAAACAAGTCTGCATTCGTAGTATTATATTGTATTATTTTTGTTTATTTCATATTCTATTTTTTTTTGTTTTTTTAATAAACACAAAAATAAAATTATGTAACCTAATTAATTGTTATGAGAAACATTTAGTATGGAGAAGAGGTTGTAGTAGTTGTCAAAAGAAATATTATATTAAAAAATAACAATAATAAAACACAAATTTTTTTTATTAAAAAAATAATAATAATAATAAACAATAAAATTGATTCAAGTTAATTTCTTATAATGTAATTTTATTTTTATAGAAAAATTATAAGTAATTTATTTCCCGGATAAAAATATTAATATAAATACATTTTAAAATAAATTAAGTAATTAATTATATTTTCATCAATAAATCTCATTCTTTTATATTCAAATATATATATATATATATATATATAAATATTATATATATAATATATAAATATATATAAAGAGATGTTGTATCATAATGTGATATTAAAAGAAATAAAATAATATTTACATTAAAAATCTCAAAACCTTATTGAAGGTAGGCAAGAGATGTTTAATCCCTTCTATCTTTAATATGGAGTTGACATATAGCATTTAAAATAAATATTAATAGTAAGATAAATTTAATATGTCTATATGTATATCTAAAGAGAGAGGATTAGAGAGAGATTATATTCTATGAAATTCCCTTTCTACTTCTTGATAGAGAAAGATCAATTTAAAAATTTACTAATAACAAAAAAACATTTTAATATGAATAAGATATCCAGGTCTACTGTGTAATCTATCCATATAAGTGTTGTTTTAGTTTGTTATATACAACCACTTTAAAATTTCATAGCAAAAATTCTAAACATGTAATGCATATGGTGCTTTTGAACCCCTTTCAGTGAAAGATCTATGATAATACTCATGAAATTTGTAGTTTCGAGTCTCTCAAACCATTTAGATCGCATGACCAAGCTTAAGGCTCTCCTTAGAGAGGGAATATGCCTAGCCTTTGACTTCCCTATAGACATGAGAAATAGTGAACATGTTAAATGAATCTAGACATGAGAAATCATGAACATGTTAAATGAATATTTTAATTGGACTATCTCATTTAGAAGAAGAAAAATCTCCAAATTGTGACACCAGATTTCTCTAGCTACCCAATTCATAACCAACGAGTCTATAAAAAATTGCAAAGGTTGAAGATCTTTTTCAAACGAAAAAAGAAGTAGGAGCTTCTAAGCAATTAAAACTAATAAATTTCTTATGTTGTGTTGTTTAAAATCAAGGAGATGGAGCATGCCCCTCCCCACCTATCCCCTTCACAAACACCCACCTCCCCCCTTTACAAATACATAAAGAAGGATCAAAGTTCTTGAAGTGAATTTTTTTTTAAATTTTATATTCTAAAATAAATTTGCATCTCAGAATATTTGATCCCTCTTAAATGCTTGATAAATCCAAATTTAAATAAATCTACTATAATTATATTTTAATTAAAAAATTGAAAAAAATTATAATAACAAAGTGATAAATTAATAATAAATTATATAAAATAATTACCTAAAATAAATAAATGAAATCAAAACTAATAATGGTTTTGTTTAATTATACTTTCTCTACCATCAATTTTTTTTAATATTCAAATAATTATAAAAATCATTTATGCTACCCACTTAAATCTATTTTCCTATTATATTTAGGAAACACATATACAGAAAGGAATCAAAGTAGTGAAAATACATGCCTATAAAGAAAAATCAAATTAGCTAAGATACAAACTTGGGGGAAACCCTTGATAAAGGTTTACACTCGATGGATTTCGTCCTTTTTAAAGAAAAATAAATGTATAATTTCTTTTAATAATGTATATGTTTATTAATAATTGTATTTCAAATGTTTATTAATAATTTTATTCCAAAATATATATTCCTTATAGTTATTGTTTTATTTACATTTTATTTTAAAATTAATTTTATATTTATAATTTTAAAACTTTTATATTATGTTTTTTCACGATTTATGTATATCTCATAGTCTTATTTACATTTTAATATAAGATGTTTTCTTTAATTTATATTTTTGATAATGATGATGATAGTTAACGTCTAAATTTTGGTCTACTTAAAGAAACTAATTATTATTTAATTTGATTTAAGATTTTATTCCTATGCTCAAAAAACTTGGAGAGAAGCCTCCCGAGCTCACTATACTTTTGACATCGTAAAAGGCTAGGAAAGTCAGTATTGCAACAAAGATTATGAAACTGAGATCTAATGTGGTTGTAAGCGAGTCACTCTAAGAGAAGTGATTTTCATCTTCAATGCTCACATTCTCACAAAAATGACAGATCATTTCCATCCATGGTGTTTTAGGAAGCGACCCCTTTAGCTATGGAGCTCATGAGAGTTTGTTCTAATCCTGGCTATATTAATTTTCTTCTTTGAGCTAGTCAAAACAGATAGATATTTTTGATTTTCTAGGGTGGGGTTGATGACCTCCTTGTAATATCTTAATTTTCTTTTAGCTGCTAAATCTTTCTCACACCAAATTTTTTCTTTGAACTTAGAAGTAACAATATTTTTAATGGTATTAATGTTTTGCAATGCAACATTCTCGTCCATCTCCCAATGGTTTAACCAGGCCCTGGTGTCTTTATACCAACCTCGTTTAAGCCTATGGTCTCCTATGTTATTGAACTTGTGCTTTTACAATAGAAGCCTAGTCATAGCTAGGCTCTCGACAGGGGAAAGACCCACTTCTATAAGGAGAATAGGATAACAATGTGAAAAAATGATCAGAACTTAATTATCAAATAGGCAGTGACGACAATTATCTCTGGTTGCTATTCACGAATTTAGGTTGAGTCATCACCATTATTCAAGGAAAACCAGGCCACCTGGAATAATCTGGTGATCTGTAACGTGATGAGTTGTCACCCCTGCTAGATGCTTTTGAGTCTTGGGCGGTTAACTTGTTTCCTTAAATACATGGAAAATAAGCTTTTAACTAAACAAAATCAATTTTAAGACATATTCCAACCCCATACTTCTTAAATATATATTACTATATCATTATTGATTTTTTTTTTTTTTAAATTGTAAAGATTTATATTTTTTTTTATAATAAAAAAATAACCCATCATTTTCATCTATTTTTTAACATCAGTAAGATTCAATATAAAAAAATAAAAAAAAACATCGCCATCATTATGTCTATTGCTTATTGCTGATTCACCCAATATTCAGGAATTAGAGAGACCGCGCCCAGGTCCATCCCATTCCCAAATATTCGAGGAATAGCAATTGACTTAAGCTCAAGGGAAACATAAGGAACCTAGAAAAAAAAAAACTGGCCTCCACATTACAAAACAAGTCTTAAAACAACGCTTCCGAGAGCGCAGAAAAGTGAACGAAAACCAAAGTCCTGGCATCATGTAATCCCAGATGACTAAAGGTCTTTAATTACAATGGCAAATCCCAGATGACTAGAGGACTGTAATTACAATGGCAATTTAACCAACGGCGTAAGAGCCATTCTGGAAATGCAGCGACAACAAAAGCCATAATGTTCATAATTGTAAACTAATTTTCTTTCATTATGGTTAAATCTTTAAACAAAGATTTTTTTTAATTGTCAATGAATTTAATACGTTAAATCTTTTTTATCTACATTGTTATTGAAATTAATGTATCAAATTAATAAAAAAATTATTATATTGTGTTAAAATAATTTACAATATTATTTGACAAGTCTAGAGAAATAATTAATACGTGAAATAATAATGAAATTGTAATTTTTTTTTGTTTAAATTGAATTTTTGTATATATAAATATATTAGAGTTTTTAGAAACCTCATTACACTTAAAAGAGTACAATCTCTACAACTAATATTTGTAATTTCAGCGATTTTCTTAAATTTTCAGTTGAATTTAAGTAAACCTAATTAAAATAATGTACCTAAAAAGAGTTTAAATACTAGAATGTTTAAACTATTACATTCTTTTGAGCTATATCATTTTTGAAATTATTATTCAAGTTAAAGCACTAAATCATTTTACAATATTATATTATTAAATTTAATCATTATTCATATCAATTTTAATTAAATTTTAACAAAAACTAATTAAAATAATGTACCTAAAAATATTAAATACATAGGATTTTAACTATTAACATTCCATTTTAATATATCATTACTGAATCATTCACATTTATTATTAAATAATGATTATTAATATCAAATTTTAGTTAAATTTTAATAAAACTAATTAAAAATAATGTACCCAAAAAGAGTTACATACTAGAATGTTTAAACTATTACATTCTTTTAGCTATATCATTTTTGAAATCATTATTCACATCAAAGCACTAAATCATTTCACAATATTATATTATTAAATTCAATCATTATTAATATCAATACATAAATCATTATTAATATCATTGCATAAATTATTTAATCATTTGCATTATTGCTTAACTCAATACATTATATATTTTGCATGGTTGCTTAAATCAATACATAATATCTATCTTAACATTGTAATGTAAAAATAAAATGAAGCTGAATGGATTTAATATCTTTTCATTAGCAAACCACATCTAAATCTTAATCTTGTGAAAAAAGACTTACATATAAATCATTTAATAATAATTTACAATAATGAAAACATTTTAATTTATGTAATAATTTTATTAAACAATAATTAATAATTTACCATTAAATAAATAGGTTAAAACAAATCAATTAAATAAATTATAATATTATCCTTTATAGTTTTGTTATTCTTTCTACACATTATGGTTGTATTATTATTTTATTTTTGAATATATTTTTTTTTCTATGCAAAGACTAAGCTAAATTATATTAAAAAGAAGAGAAAAATATGTACAAGAGGTTTTAACCCCTGAGAGTGCCATTGATGATTGCAACTCTCTTTCAGACTAATGTCAAAATTAACAGTTCCACTGAGGCTGATGCCCCTTACATAAGTTGTATCACAGAGTGGAAAATTCATAAGCAAAATTCATCATAACATAAGAACTGCCTGAATGCTGGAGATAGCAAAAGATAGAGGAAATTTGTTTGCTGGAGTGTGCTCCAGCAGCCAAAACACCGCGCCCAGAACCAAACAGGTAGACCAACGCCGAACCAGCAACCAACCGAAACCGAACAAGCAACCAACCAAAAACGAACATACCTCCAAAAAAGAGCAGGAGAAAGAAGATTACTTGACATTTTTAGTGCTTTGCACGTTGTACTCGTCCAGGGGTTCCCATGAAATCTCCATGCCTTCCAGAACGTCTTCCAACTTCATGCCCGGCGGCAGCTTGGGATACAGCGTGTTGGCATAGTAGAAATCCAGCATCTTGTGCGGGCCTTGATTCTGTGGCGAGGTTGGCTTGGATTCTGCCCTCTCTGGAGAAATCTTAGCCTGTTCTTGTGCTGATTCAGGCCCTTTCGAGTCCTGCATACTTCCAATTTCCGCCAGAACCTCGGCCTGCTCTTCTGTAGGGCGAGAGAGCTCTCTTCCACCAGTTTGCTTTGCGAGGATGGGGAATATGAGTTGTCCTCCATCCCCCGGCTTGGCGAGGAATTGTTGGAGTGCAAGGGCGATTGTTCCTCCGAGGGGTCTTCCTCATCTTCCTCCTCGAAGATGACTGTAATCAGAGCAGAAATGAAAGGCTTGTTGGTTCGACGTCGGTATTGAAACCTGGCGGATTGAACCGTATTGCTTATGAATTGCCCCGAATCCTCCGATCTATTCGAGGACGGAGAAGCACAAGCAAGAGGAGAGACTCTACGGGGGCTGTGAGTGCCTTGCCCTCCAGCACCACCTCTTTGTCCATGGTGACGCCCCCGTCGAGGAGTGGCTCTGTACCGAGGTGCCATGGTAATTCTCTTGGCTACAACTCGAAATCTTGCGGACAGAGGTTGCCCAGAGACCAAATGTAACCCGGTTGCCTCCTGGAGCGAGCCCCGAGCAATCCCAAAGTTGAGATTGCTGGTTTCTTCAACCAGAAAATCAATGTCACCACAGAGTCGCGGCACCCCTGAGCGCGTCTCTCTGTCAATTCTTTCAAACACTTGCAGAGGGGCTGAAATCATATGCACTTGACTGAAGACAGGCCTGAAAACAAACCTTACCCATTCAGCATGCAGCCTGAACTGAACCGGGTCGAATGTTTTTGAATCGTCCTGCACCATCCTATTATTGCCTCTGCTCATACCTTGGTTCGGACGCAACATTGAAGTGCCATGAATGCTCTTCATCCTTGACGACTTACAATGAATGCTCTGCATTCTTAATGCTCTTCCGAGGATCGAAATAGCTGCCCGTTGTCCTCTCCGCGTGGCAGGTTGTTAACACTCTTAAATGCAATTCAGACACCCGCATCCAGGTATTTTATTTTTGAATATTATAATGTAAATTAAAATCATAATAAAACATTCACATCCACTAACACATCCACTAACATATAATTAGGTTAAAATCAAATCAATTAAATTAAATTTTGTAATATTATTTTTATAGTTTTGTTATTCTTTCTACACATCATGGTTCTATTATTATTTTAATTTTGAATATTATAATGTAAATTAAAATCATATAAACATTCAACACCCATTTCATATAATTATTACAAACATTTTGATTCATGTACAAAGTATAATTATATAAAACAATCTGACAAAATATTCTAGAATTTGCTTTTTTGGAATAATTAAAAAAATAAATTATTTTCATCAATCAATAATAATATATTATTAATTTAATTTTATTATGTTTACATAATATATTTTTTAATTTTCATTTATTATATCTTTATTTTTTTTCATTATTTTTCTTTTTTGTCCAGATTAATTTTTTATTCTATCCTTCTATTTCAATTTAGAATTGATTTTATTACCATTAATAACTTTTAATTTGATATTAATTACATTGTTTACATTCACAATTCTTTATTGAATTTAAACATACATATATATATTATCATATATATATATATATATATATATTATATATATTAATTTTATTTACAAATTTTGGATCTTCATGAGATTTGAGTGTCTTTTGGGTAGTTTAATTCTCACAAAAGGGGCTTATATCCTCAACCCCTCTTTATGAGATTATAATGCCTTTTGGGATAATTTAATTCCCAAAAAAGGGACTTCTATTCTTAACCCCACCCCAAGAGATTTGAATTCCCTTTGGGATAGTTTAATTTCCCCAAAAGTGGCTTTCATTCTCAACCCCTCTCCATGAGATTTGAACATGTGACCTAATGGGAACCAAACCCCACTCAAACCAACTAATCTACACTTCATGAGTAAGAAACATGAATAATGTTAATCCAAAAAACTTATTTTCAATTAATACTAACTCTAAAATATATTCTCAACATTGTTAAATTTCAACGAAGATCAATACAAAATAATGAATGAATGCGAATTAAATTACTTATACACATTATATGAGGTTACTAATGGGCTGATAAATTAGCATATTTTTGTCAACTCGCTACCATAATGTTGACCATTTCTATCTCTTACATGCCTCCATAATTATCCTTTTTACATATCTTTGTCACAAACCATATGTATATATATCATCAAAGCTACAAAAGGTTACACAAAGGATCTTCAAGGTAACATGTTATTCTATTGTTTTATATGTTCTCTTTATAAAAACAAGTTGATATGGGATAATTGCATAAATTAACAAATTGTGTAGCTCCTCGATGGACCTGTAGCAGATTTGTTGGTTGGTGCATATCTTGGAGAAACTTAGCAAAACCGATCATAGGGACAGATGGAAAAGAGATATCAGGATGGTGAATCACCTAATTGGCTCACCCAAGATGTGATTGTGTCATCACAGTGGTAGAGTCAAAGTTTTAGTCAACGCAACAACCAACATGTTGCATAATGTAGAGGCAAAGTATGGGAGAATTGTGACATTGCATGATGTCGAGTATCAAGAGATCATGGTATCTTCGTAGGATTGAGCATTGTCAAACACTAAGAAATAACATTTTGTTGGTTATGTGTTCTTATACACTCACGGATGAGTCAAGTCATAAGCTGTCAATTTAGATGATAATGATAAAGCACTTAGTTTAGATTGCCATTCAAAATTATGGAACTTTGGAAAAGATAAATGGTAAGACAAGAGGTAAGAACTTGTGCATCACATTGTGAGGTTCCTCCTAACCTTAGTTGTTGAACTGCATTTTTAGTTGCATTAATTTTAGCTACATAAGTTAGACTGTATGTATAGAAAAAAAGATTCTACATGTATATTCATTAGAGGAATAACTTCAATAACACAATCATCCACTACCCCCACTAGATCACATGGTGCAGTAAGAACCACATCACCATTCGCATCATGAATTCCCACTTGTGCACATAGAAGAAAGCATCCTGATGTACAAATATCTAAATTTAAAACTAAAGAGGAACAAACTTCTTCAACAGAAACAACAGTAGATGAATCAACATCTTCAACTGAGGTAGCTATATTTCTTTCTCATTCAATAGGAGAACAATTT